>VXCM01002632.1:0-36678 GCA_014773175.1 Lucifuga dentata
GGACTATATTCCCCGGTGGAGGCATACATTCACTCCACACTTTTTATTGAGCTTAAATGCTAAAATATATATATAATGAATATATAAAAATATATATATTTAAAATATATATATAAATATATATATAATTAATATATAAATACATATATAATTAATATATAAATATATATATAATAATAATATATAATTATTACATAACTTCTAAAAAAAACCTGAATACACATCTTGTTGGTGATGATGGATTACCTATCAACAAGTTGATTTTAATATCAACAAGTTGATTTTAATAGCAGAATGAACNTCAGTAACATTACATGTATGAAAATTGAATATATTAGGCTCAAACATGAAAAATGGTGGTATGGTCTTTTGATTTTCTAATATTGAGATTGATAAATATATTTGTTTCATGATAATATTTTCTTTTTCCTTTCAGTTATTTTACTTTGATTAAATGGTTACATTTTTGCTAATATTTTGAATGAAAGATCAAGAGGATAAACATTTAACAAATACACATTTTTTCACAGCTCATTTTGCTTTTATTTATGCCAGTATTTGGGGAGGGCACTGTATGTGTTGAATATAAATGAGTATGTGTGTGTGTGTGTGTTTTTGTTTTTGTTTTTTTTTTTTTAATGTGATTTGGTTCGTACCTTCCCTCTGCAGACGGATCGAACATTCTCCACCGGCTGCCCCGTTTCCAGCTGAAATGCTCTGCAGCGCTTCATTTCCTGGTCCCAGAGCTTCAGGGCCCCACCCTCTTTAGTCCTGTCAATCACACAGAAAACACAGTAATTTTATTGTCATCCATCCATCCATACATCCATCCTCCCCAAAATTAGAGTTTTGCTCTATAGCTCAGTTCTCTTGGTAAAACCTGCGTTATGGTGCAATCATGACTAGTACCTTAAATACCCAAACTCCACCTCTTGGGGCATAGAATCATGTGATCTTAGCCTCTCATGCCAAACACGGAACACTAAGCTGCAAACCGCTCAAGTGGACATTGGACGTCACGGTCTGATGAAGCCAAAAGGACAAAATCAGCTGCAAATAGCAGAAATGTCACTACCTCTGCTGTGCTTTGATATTCTGTTCAGGAGTATGACAAACAGGAAATAGCATGCTTATCACTTGGTATCTTGTGTTTAAAGGACCATACCACCCATTTTGCATGTTTGAGCCTAATATATTAAATTTTCATACGTTACGTTACTGACAATCATTTCTCAAAGGATAAAACTGTATTTCCTATATACAGTAGTTACGCAACCTTATGAAGTCACAGTCCTTTAAATTTTTCCATAAATGCAGGTCTTCTTTTGGGACTATATTCTCTGGTGGAGACATACATTCGCTCTGCGCTTTTTATTGTGCTTAAACACTAAAATTACATAACTTAGAAAAATACCTGAATACACGTCTTGTTGGCGATGATGGATTACCTATCCCAAGAATATTTCAAGTATCAACAAGTTGATTTTAATAGTATACCAGAATGAACTGAAACCAATGGAGGTCTGGAAGGTAGGAAAAACATTTTTAATTCACCGTTCCAGTAGTATGCTTTGGGAAATGATTGTCAGTAACGTTACTGTATGAAAATTGAATATATTAGGCTCAAACATGCAAAATGGCCAGAATGGTCCTTTAATCCACACATTTGTCTTGTTTGCTCTGTACTTGTCTTAAATTCTGAAGCTTCTATAAATATTTTCATTTTTGTATGATTTCTTTTTTTGGAAGCTTGATTTTTTTCGACATGGACAGCAGAACCCACCATCATATTTGATGTTTGACTTAAAGCTGATGCTGTGATTGCAACTCATTTTCTACAAACGCAGGAATCAAAAAGCTCAAAACGGTGAGAATACCTCAGATTACACACTCATAAGCCTTCTCCTGACCTACAGAACACACATAGACCAGATCAGCATCCTCCCCCTGACCTCTCCATGATCTGTGAGAGGATAAAACACTGATCAGCTGTTCCACACTCTGGACAAAATCCACACCGTCCACTCTAACACAGTTCATCTCACCTTTTTTTGCAGTAGGGACCACCACGCTGTTTGCCAATCCAAGAGCACAGAAATATGCAAAGCCTTCAGTCAGCCTGTCACCGAGGAGCTTACTGACGACCTCATCGACCTCATGGAGATCTAAGCCTCTGAATCTTCCAGCTCTGCCTCCTATCCAGATGGCACGTCTGATGGTTTAGACATTCAATGATATCCACAGTTAAGCTCAGCAGTCCTCTGATCTTTCTGAAAACAGACGGCGTGAAGTTCTGCTTCCCCGCCTGTGTTTCTCAGAAGTTCTGCAGAACCTTCAAACCCAAATCTCCCATTTCACTCCTGCAGGAATTAAAGACTCCTCCAGTCTCATGAAGCAACTACACACTTAAACATCAACGTGTGGCTGAAGGCGTTCAGGTGCCATCTGCTTTATGAGCTTTGTCATGTTTGACTAACACAGAAGTCTAAAGCTGGGTTTATGCTTCACGTTGTCACCACGGTGCTAGGGGATGCACCGTGGCGCTCTGGGCCTCTCATGTTGTGTGGTCACACATCTCCTAGATTTTGCAACTTGGTGCAAGTGGCGAATTTTTCAAAATGGAGGAGTTGGAGGTTAGACCTGTGGAGCTGGTACATCCATATAAACGCCTTTATGACTCATCTCTGAGAGATTATAAGGATCCTTACATGACCCAAAACTCCTGGAATGAAATAGCAACCACACTGGGCAAATATACAAGCTTTTGCCATAAAGTTTGGAAAAGTATGTGGGATCGTTCTGTGACTACTTCGCTGCCTACTTCCTGCTTGACGTGGCATTTTTTCTATACTGCCTCCTGTCGTTTCGGAGATTATTGCAACAAAGGATATGCCAAGCATAAAACGCCTTCACTCTCTGTGGAAGTGTGTTACATAATTTTAGCGTTTAAGCTCAATAAAAAGTGTGGAGTGAATGTATGCCTCCACCGGGGAATATAGTCCCAAAAGAAGACCTGTGTTTATGGAAAAATTTAAAGGACCGTGACTTCATAAGGCTGTGTAACTATTAGCAGGAGAAACATGGATTTTTAAGGTGGGTGTATCACGTGAACATTTGATTTTGAAAGATTAAGAGATTTTGCAAAATATCAGGAAAGCTGAAATACAGTTTTATCCTTTGGGAAATGACTGTCAGTAACATAACATGTATGAATATTGAATATAATTAGGCTCAAACATGCAAAATAGGTGGTATGGTCCTTTAACTCAGATTCACACCCTTTCAGGTGTCCAAGTCCTTGTCAAGATAGTATTTAAATCTTCTGGTAAGGTTGTGGAGTCAGTAGGTGGAGCCATCTCCAAGACTCCTCCCACTTTGATCACAACAGCAAAATATGCCAGACTCCTGTTACACACACACAGTTTTCCTGACTGCAGAACTCTTAGTTTGAGGCAGCGCCATCATCAGCAAAGAAAAACTCCAACACCTCTGACCCTTACAAATCACCAGCAGAAAGGCCACGCCTACTTGCTCTGATCTGCCAACAGGAAGAGATTTAAACTTCACAAACATTAAAGGAGTTAGAATGATGGTTGTTTTTTTTTGGGGGGGAGAGACGGATGGACTCACGGTCGTTCTTTCCCCCCGGTAACGATGAGACCGTCCCTCAGCGTGGTGTACATGGTGAAGACTGGACCACTGTGGGCCTTTGCCACCAGTCGCACCAGGAAGTGCTCCCTCCATACGTACACATCTCCATTTATAGCACCGGTGAACGTCAGGTTGTTCTGGAGGAGACAGATGATAAAAAAAAGACAATTTCATTTAATTTCAGGATACTGGGTACAATATTATACTGTTATTACTGATCCCACGGTGTGTTTGTACGTTAAAACAACAGAACATTTTTGGGCTGGGGTTCATAATTAAAATATTTGAAAAAATCTGAAATGTTTTCATTAATTCAGTTGTTTCTGTTTTGTATTCTTTTTGATCAGTAAAGTTGTTGAAACACAAAAAAAAAAAAAAAAAAAAAAANAAAAAAAAAATGGCGGTGGTCATGGACTCACAGCACCAAAAGCCACAGAAAGCATCGTCTGCATGCGTCCGTCCTCCACCGAGCCGATCACACCTTTCTTATACATGAGCGACCCTCCGACCAGCGTCCAGAACTTGATGTGTTTGATTCCCGCTGAAACAAATTGGGTGTCAGAATCCGGCCGGAATTCCACCACGAAGATCCGCTCGGTGTGTCCACCCTTACTGGTCACCTTGGTGCCTGATGGAAGTTTAAAGGTCACTTTACAAACAGAAACCTGTAGGATGCAATCTTCCATATATTATGTTTTTTATTTTGATACAGAAGTTTGAGGCCACCCCCCCATATTAAAAAAAAATCATCAATACACTGTTTGTTTTACAATTTATTGCACAGGAAATGACAAAAACACATAAAATAAATGTAACTAATTAGTTTTCAAGAAGAATTTGTCAACATCAAAGCAGTTTGAAGTCATTTCAGGCTCAGACTTGTGCAATAAATTGTAAAACAAACAGTGTATTGATGTTTTTTTTTTTAATTTGGGGCTGGCCTCAAATGGTGTATTGTATATANAACAAACAGTGTATTGATGTTTTTTTTTTTAATTTGGGGCTGGCCTCAAATGGTGTATTGTATATATCGAGGCTCAGAGTCTTTATGCATCTAGTGATCAAACATCCCTTAATACAGCTTTAATCTGTGGAGGAATCAATTTAAGCTACAAACGTGAGTTAGTTACATTTTTTTGTTTAAAGGACCAATCTGTGATCTAAATGTAAAGAAAAGGCTGGTGCTACCCCCAAAAATCAACATGAGATTTGAACCTGTTGTTTATCGACAGGTTTTATGATACAGACAAAGTGTAGAAAGCTAAATCCAAGTTAGTCCTGTTTATTTACATCATGTGCCATAGGACTGCAACACATTCTAATTCATGTCACAGGGGTTTGAACCTTTAGAAGAAATGACTTTGGGGGGGAGCACCCCAAAAAAATTTACATAACTACTCAAAGCCCCAAAATGGAACTACTTTTGGTAAAAACTCACTTCACCAGTTGAACCTGAATTTTCCAAGCACAATGATTTTCATGACTTTTACATTTATTTATTTTTTGCAGTTTTAGTGAAAATACTGAACAAATGTGACTTTAAATGGACCAGAGGAAAAAGTCCAGGCGACATTTCAGCATCAGCCTTAGACAATGCCGTGCTGCGACAAACCAACCACACAAAGCCTCGGTGCCATTTGGATGTTGCCTCCGTACAGACTTTACGTTTTGAAAATGAAAACTATTCGTTACCTTCCTGCCACCTCCACACTGTGATGGTGTGTTCGGGTTCCACTCCCACAGACAGCAGCAGCTTTCCTGTGGCGCTGAAGTTGACGTAGCCAACACCTTTAGCATGGGAACAGCGGAGGATGGACAGCGTCTGTTTGGTCATGGCGTCCCACACGTGGATGGATGGAGCGAGGGCTGTGGGGTGAGAGATCAGAACCAATAGGAACAAGGAACACATGACCAAGGGATCAAGGAAAAAGCCCAAGTAGCTGTGGAATCAAGGGACTAAAGCACTAAGACCACGGACCCAAGGAACCAAAGGTAGTAAGGTAACCAAGGAACCAAGGCATTGAGCAACCAAGGACCTTCAGACCTGAGGATCTGTGGAACCAGGTGGATAAAGCTCTGTGGAACCAAGGGGCAAAATGACCCCAGGAAAAACGAAAGACAGGAATTCCATAACCAAGGAACCACAAAAGCAGGGAACCATAAACATACGGAATGGAAGGATCAAAGAACTCATGCTGCATTCCAGTCAAGTGGGATGTTAGAATTTCCCAGATGAAAATTTTGACTTCCGAGCTTCAAGCATTCCAGCTCCCACAATGCCAAATGCAATAAATTTGGTAAAAAACAATAATTAACATTTATTACAGGACTGTTCGGTTAGATGGTATTTAATAAATAATTCAATAAATCGATGTGTCTGTTTTTCTGCTCATTGAACACATGTTGGCCAATAAATGCAGAAATGTTAATTTTCTTAAAGTATTTACACTTATCCATCAATGTCGCACACTTATCTCTAGCTAGTAAATGAGAAATGTTGGTGATATATTTCGACATTGACTACATAACTGGTTTTATTAGTGCAGTGCCTGTTCAAAACGTACCCGTTCAGACCGGGCCAGACTTCACGGTGTGCACCACAGTCTGCCATAGTTTTATTCTGCACATCCTCATGAGCTAGCTTTGTTTGCTGCGGCTGTTAAACAAGTTTGGAATGGACCAGACTATAACTATTTTTTACCTGCACAATGCCATCAAACTTCTCAAACAACTTCTGCACATCCTTAGATGAAGATTCTCAGTCATCCAGGCGGTAGATATATCATATGAAAACTCAGTCAGGTCAACTGGATTCAAGTTTTTAAATTCTGAAGCGTTTCACCATTCATCCAAATGGCTTCGTCAAAATTTTCTGACTTTTCTTTTTTGACAGATGAAGCCATTTGGATGGATGGTGAAACGTTTCAGAGTTAAAAACTTGTATCCAGTTGACCTGACTGAGTTTTCTGCACGTCCTCTGCACTTCCTGCTCAAAATTTTTAAGTGCTCGCCTATAATTTTGGAACAAATCTGATCCCATACCTTGTGAGCTAGCTTTGTTTGCTGTACAGGGTTGGGTTGAGACCATGGCACTGGACCAGAGCATATGCTGTTGCACCCGGAGCATATCCTGCCACGCGGACTACTTTTTAGTGGAACTGCTCAATTCGAAAACCGCTCATACAAACAACTTCACACGCGACACTGCACATCCTTGGCAATAAACCTGTCAAATATCAACTTCATACAGCTGGATTCTAGAAATATCGGTGCTACAGACAGACTGACAGAGATTCTGTCTTTATAGTTAGCTTGTATTTATAGTTCTTTTATTTCAATGTCATGCAAGAAAATTTACTTTATTTGGCCGTTGTCATTCAGGAGTTCGTGTGGTTGCTGCAATATTGAGTGATGTCAGAGCAGCGTCTGCTCAGTAAAATCGAGAACTCCAACTTCAAGTACTGTTCCAACGCACTTTTACAAGTAGGAGGTTGGAAAGTTTCGAGTTGTCTGGAATGCAGTATAAGGAAAACACAGAACCATGGAATCAAGGCACCAAAGCACTAGAAAACAGAATCAAGGGATCAAGAAACCAAGCACAGATGGGACAAAAGGAGACATGGAACCAAACAACATTCAGTATTTCTATAAAAAGGTAATTCAGGACGTCCATATTGTTAAAGAACCGACATGCCAACAGAACAGGACAGGTAATGACTATGATCTAGACTCAGAGCTGGAAAAGGTCAAAATCTGCTTGTTTTTCTATCCATCTGGTATCCAAACACCTACAGCAGTGGTCCTCATTCTGGGTCCTCAGGAGCCACAACGCTGCATATTTTCCACCTCTCCTGGCTCTTGTGATCAAGAGTTGGAGCCTCCCAGATCTTGATTGGCTAAACACACCTGATTTAGCCATTCAGGTGTGGGTAAAGCAGGGACAGGTGGAAAATATGCAGTGTTGTGGCTCCACATGACCAGGAATGAGAAACACTGACCTACAGGAACGATTTGATTTTGATTTGATTTTGCATTTTAACACAATTAAAAACAACAAAGCATATTAAAAACATCATAAAAATCACAAGATGTGCCGAAGGAACCAAAAGCCTATTTGTCAAGGCCTCTCCCAATATAAAAGAAAAAAAAAACACACTTAATATATACTCATAAAATAAAACACATGAAAAATAAAAACAAACACAAAAAGGAAAATAAAAGAAGAGAGAAAAAATCAGTAAAATTAACAAGTAAAATCAACAAATGGATGTTAATGTCAATCTGCGTTTGAAAGAATGCAAACCAGATGATGAGTCCAACAAGTTAGTATATGAGTTCCACATCTGAACTCCACGAAATCTAATTGACTTCTAGAAGACAGAATTCTAGGTACAAGTAGTTTAGTTGAAAGTCTGGTAGAATGGGAATGTATTTTAAAATTACTATGAAAGTAAGATGTAAGGTGATTTGGAAGATCATTCATATAAATCTGAGTTTTATAAACCAAAATACATACTTGAAATATATTAGTGTTATAAATCGAGAGAAGCTGCATTTTCTGAAATAGAGGAGCAGATGAAGCACATGGCCCAGAATAAGTTGCAACCCTGACAAAACATTTCTGAAGAAGAAAATGTTTTTGGAGAGTTGTAGAGAAAGTACTTGCCATATGACATTACAGTAAGAAAGATAAGGGTAAATCAGAGTATAGTACAATGTACATAGACAACATAAATTGACAAAAGCTCTTACTTATAATGCCAACAGATTTAGATATCTTTTTATGAATCTGATCAATGTGTTTTTTCCAATTCAAGTTCTCACAATAACCACTCCCAGAAATTTTGCAGTTTGAACCTATGGTATTTCAGTGTTCTCCAGTGATAATGGTGGATTTAACAAATAATTCTTATTACCACTAAATAAAATATAACTAGATTTATTGACATTTAAAGAAAGTTCATTCATTTTGAACCAGTTTGCATAGGCTGCCAGATCAGTTCATCAGTATATTGAGGTTAGAATGAGGTAATGTTAGTGTGGTATCATCCGCGAACATAATCGGGACCAGATTTTTAGCGACAGTAGATAAATCATTTATATAAATCAGAAATAACAGTGGTCCAAGAACAGAACCCTGTGGAACACCACAATATAACCGGGCCCTGTCAGAGTTTCTACCACTCACACAAACTGTTCTCTGTTAGAAAGGTAATGATGTAACCAGTCATATACCCTGTCATGAAAACCATACTTATACAACTTATCCATCAATATACTGTGATTTACAGTATCGAATGAGGTGAACCCCTGAGCCACGCTGCTGAATCCTGCCTTCTACAAAAATCTAAAAAAAATCCTAGAAGCTCGTGATGTTAAGCTGCAGCCAGACTGCTGGACACAGCTTCGAGCTTTTAAAGCGGAAGTATTGCGGTGATATGTTTAGATACCTCACTTCGGCATGCCAAAAGTCACGTGACCACTCCAAACGAAGCTTCATTATGTCAAACACGTCAGAGAGGCTCCAAGTGGAGTTTGAAAAGGGGCGGGGCAGCTTGAGCTGTAGACGAACAGCCAAATAAACATACTGTTGTAACTATGGTAACAAAATTACTAACCCAGTTACACCAGCATGTTCCTCCAATATATTTACAGTAAAAACCACTTCTCCACCCACACAAGCGTTTCATCTGATAAACAATAAAACAGAATAACGGTGTATTTTTGTAGCATATCTGCTTCACTGAAGAAATACAGATATAAAATGCTGACATTTGTATTTTACATGTCATGTCACTACTTAAAAGTCAGTTATCAACTCATCACTACATTATCCAACACTATAACACTTTGTACTTACTATGAAAAACCTACAGTTATATTACAATAATAGGCTACTTCAACATTGTTATCAGCTAAAGAATTACTAATATATGTTTTGGCATATGAACACATTGACACAGGTTAACATAACCTTTACTGACACTAGATTAAAGATGACACGGTGAGTCCCATTATATTTTGTGTCACTATATCATGAAGTCTCGCCTTCCACTCAAATGCAAAAANACGGTGAGTCCCATTATATTTTGTGTCACTATATCATGAAGTCTCGCCTTCCACTCAAATGCAAAAAAAACAAAACAATTTCTGTCCAGGCGGATTTTTCAAGTATAAAGAAAATCATGAGTGGATATGGATTAGCCACGCAGAGTCTTACCTGGCAGGTCGGTGATGTCGCCTGGTGGTGACAATGAGGAAGCAGTGGAAAACAGGAAAATAAGCGCTATGAATGGATGAATAAAGCAGCAGTTCATGAGTGGAAAAGGAAGCCCTGCCCAGTGAAAACTAAAATAACGTCATGCAGCAGAGCCTTTCATTCATGACCTCCGCCACGGCCAATTTCATGAATGATGATTAATAAAGTTGTGTTGAAAAAAAAAAAGACCTCCACCACAACGGTCATGTTTTCATAATAGTCTGTTAGCAGGATATCTCAAAAAAAAACTAAATTTTTTTCTTTTTCTATTTTTATAAAGCTAAGTATTGATTATATTGCTTCTTGCTGTCTGGTTCTCTTTTCATGAGCTCATCCTGTTATTTTCAGTTATTAACCGGGAAGCCTAATGACCAAAATGCTGCTTTTAAAGGACCACACCGGTGATTTTTGCATGTTTGAGCCCAATAAATACAGCACCTTCCACAGATATGGGCACCCTTGGCAAATAAAAGCAAAACGGGATGAAAAAATGTCTTTATGTTTATCCTTTTGATCTTTCATTCAAAATATTAACAGGAATATAACCTTTAATTAAAGTAAAATTACTGAAAGAAAAACAAAATTCTTATCAATAAACATTTTTCTTAATGGTCCTGGAAGAGGACAATGTGTCGATATTGATCCCATGCACAGAGAGGTTGACGGTTTGAGTGGACAAAGCATCTGGAGAATCGCAGATGTTAGTTGGGTTTTGGGCTCAAAACTATGATTACATGCCAGAAAATAGGAAAAAGAAATTCTTATCACAAAACAAATTTTTTTTGTGATAAGAATTTTTTCCTTTCAATTATTTTACTTTAATTAAAGGTTATATTTTGGTTAATATTTTGAATGAACGATAAAGAAGATAAACAATTAAGACTTTCTTTTTTTTTCATTTTGCTTTTATTTACCAAGGTTGCCAACGGGTAGTGTGTTACCTGCATACATGTTACATTACGCCAATCATTTAAGTTTTCGTGTTATCTTCCCAAATCTTTCAAAATCAAATATTTTGATATCTTAAAATTAGATGTTTTACCTGCTAGCACCTAGTAGAAGGCACAGTCTGTTTAACTTCTTGCTAAAAGTCATCTTCTAAGGGGACTATATTCCCTGGTGGAGGCATACATTTCTTCAATGTAGCTCTGTGCTGGATCAGTTTAATTAAGTAAATCTGACAAAAGTTCAAGTCTCTAAAAGTTTATTTTTGTAGCGTAATGAATGAACTGAAACCAATGTCAGTCTGCAAAGTAGGAAAAACAATTCTAATATTTACTGGTCCAGCAGAATGATTGGATAATAGTATGCAGGTTGTATTTATTGGGCTCAAATGTACGAAATCACCGGTATGGTCCTTTAATAAACTGACCATAAGCTCTTCCACGGTGTGCAGGTCTTTTCTTCACCGATTCGTTTATTCACTGCAGCTGTCATACCATCAGCTCAGATTGTACTGAAGATGAAATAATTGGTGGGATGATGATGAGGGAAGGCTGGATTTGGTTGCTGGGGGGCTCTGAGGCGGTCTGGATCAGTTCTGCTTGAGCAGAATGTTGATACAGCGCTGTGAAGGAGTTTTGTTTTCTCCTGGGCGACTCACCGATCTGTCCGGTAGCGATGATGTTTTGGTATTTGGGGTGTTGATTGACGGTGAGGCAGAGGATGTCGTCCGTGTGCTCTAGGTAGAAGCTCTGAGTTCCTGTTAGGACAGGAAACAGGAAGTGTGATTTCATCAAAAGATGAACAAACACCACCTTTATCACTGACCATAAATGCAGCACAGATGCAACACAAATCAGTGTGTATTCAATATGTTGCTGACTCATCATGTATTATTAGTGATTTTCAAATAATCTGAAACTATATCTCTTGTTGTTCTGATCCGGTTTTGTTAGTGAAACACATTCAAAACGTTAGGATAATGCTAAAAAAAAAACAAAAAACAAAAAACTAAAAACAATCATTCAGATAAAACATGGAGGTTATTAGTTACTGAAAACTTAACATTTTGGAGATACGATGGCAGCGACGAACCTGACATCAGTTAAAGGACCATACCGCGATTGTGCATGTCTGAGCCCAATATTACAACCCACATGCATGTTACGTTACTGACAACCAATCTGCAAAACATAAAACTGTGTGCTATTTTTCCAGTTATTTTTTCAAATCTCCTAATCTTTTAAAATTAAATGTTCAGGTGATACACACCTCAAAATTCAATGTTTTGCTTTCCAACACATTTGCATGATTGTAAAAGGGACGGTCGTTTTAATTTCTCTGTAAAAGCTGTCTCCTCCTGGGATTATATTTCCTGGCAAAGACATACATCGTCTTCTGTGCAGCTCCATGTTGAATCGGTTAAGTAAAGTTACTTCAACAAAAAAACGTAACAGTTTGCTGTGATTTACTACGTATCTCAAGCATGTTTCAAGTCTCTACAAGTTGATTTTTTAATAACGTACCAGAATGAACTCAAACCAATGGCAGTCTGGAAGATAAGAAAAACAATTTAAATTTAGCACTAAAGAAATCATATTTTTTGGGAAATTGATTATCAGTAACGTATCATGTATGCAGATTGTATATACTGAGCTCAAACATGCACAATCGCCGGTATGATCCTTTAAGCGTTTTATGTAGGATTATACTTGATTTTAAGTCCGCCCACGTTTGCTATGTGAGCAGTGGAGGATTACAACTAGATCCACTAGGGGGCAGTGTGAGCACTGAGACATAAACCATTCCTGGTCCACATAAGAGTATTGTAAAAAAGAACTTCCAGGCCATTAAACAAATCCCAAAAAGACATCAAAAGTCTGCATTACTGCCCCTACGATTTTTGGAGATATTACATTTTGCGAAAACAGCGTTATTTTAAGAACATGCACGCAACCTTCAAAGAAAATATGAGATAAATGTTGCAGCCATCATTTGACAAATATAATCCTGGCTTTAGTGTGTAGCAAAATTTCCCAAGAAAACATTTCCAACATCATTCCAAGACCAACATTCTCTTCATGACTCATGCTCAATTTGCTAATATTATTACTACTATCACAACTGTAATGTGGGTTCTTAGCAGCAGGAACGCCACACCCTGAACTGACCGGAAGAGAGGTTCTGGATGATCACAGCGGCGGCGGTGTGAAANGGAACGCCACACCCTGAACTGACCGGAAGAGAGGTTCTGGATGATCACAGCGGCGGCGGTGTGAAAGACGATGTCGGCTCCGTCGTTGAGGTAATGGAGGTTATTCCGACAGTCAAAACCTCTGTAGCCGAAAACGTGATCCAACACCAACTCCTGTCAACCACAAACCAACATGACAGAAATTATATGCAGGCTAGCGCGGACGTCTCCTGACCTGACTCATCCACCATGTATGAACGATACATTATGTTACGACTGTCACAATGTCCTGAGGCTGACCTCCACCGCTTTCTTCTTCTTGGTCATGTTGTTCCTAAGCAGTTTTTCGGGCAGCGGGGCAGCTCGGCTCACCGGAGGCCTGGTATCAAAAACGAGAACGCCCGTAACATTAAAGCCCAGCAATCATCCTAATGCTAATGAATCTAGCTTCTTGAACAGTTCCATTATTATTTATTTGATCTGTTGCCTTCTGGGAGGGGCTATCTGATGCCTATGGCAAAAAAAAAAAAAAAAAAAAAAACTTTACAAAAAGTCATTTATACCGACTGCTATTGGAATCTACAGAGCCCTGAAGGGAACATGAGAGGAAAAATAATCTGTGGAAGAAAAACAAAAAGAGTGCTTATGCATTGTCTCACAAAAGTTTTGTGAGATAAAAGTGCGACAGTATATCCGAGTTAGGGTTAGCGTTCACCGTTAAGGTTAGCCGTTAACCCTAACTCGCTGTTGATAGTCAACAATGGAGCAATTTGTCGAGTTTTATTTTGAGCTTGGACTAAAATATAAATACAGTTGTGGCTTGGATCTAGGTCACTTGGGTTATTTTGCACGAGGGCTTATTTTTTTTTCCTTCCACTGATATCTTTTTACCTCTCCCATACCCCTTTAGAGGTCTCCAAAGGAATCCTAAATAGGAACTGAAAAGCAGTCTTATTTATCTAGACGTTGTTTTATTTAGCTTTATATTGTGAGGAAGGCCTTGTGGTTTTATGATCGTCGCACATTTGTAGCTAAATATTTTGCTAATGTGGGTTTGATGAAGCTTATGAACAGGAAGCCACTCATGCCTCAGGTGATCGACTATTTTTAGTTCTTAACTGTAACTGTTTTTAATGTTTGTCCTATGTGTTGCAGGTCCAAGACAAATTTCAGCTATGGTGGACAATAAAGTTGTACTGTAACGTTTCAGAGAAGACCTCGCAACAAAATGGTGACAGGTTCAATCCCTGAATCAGCCAACAGGTGAGCTGTGGTGGTTTCTTAATCCTGCTCCTGGAGCCCTACAGCACTTTTCCATATCTCATTGCTATAACTCCACAACTACTATAAAATCATTACGATTATGAACATCAAATTTCATGGAAACCTGGACGGTCGTTGTTCAAAGTGTGTTTGACACGTGGACAAACATCACCATCCACAGGCCAACCACGGCAAATCTGGAAATGCTACAAACACACCCTCGCCGTCAACGTTTTCACCGTTGTAAAAATGCAAACAGTAACATAAGTTTTAACATAAAGATTACATTATCTTGGAAAAGAGCATCTTTCCTGATGTTTTGTCAGCATCTAAGCGTATTTCACAGCAGAGGATAAACATATCTACGGAATCACCTATCCGTTCTCTATTCGCACTAGACCGTTGCAGGGTCTCAGGAGGAGGAGGAGGAGCACATCGCGGTCCTTATTGGGCGAAAGGACTCTACAAAAATATCGTTAGCTAAACCGTTTGCTCCTGTCCTTCCCTGTCAAAGCGCCATGTGTTTGAATATGAACGCCATACTTCTCCTCTGCGGGAATCTCTTTGTGCTGCAGGTGAGGTTTGGTTCCCGACATGTTCCTGATGCTGGCTGAGTAGATCTTCGTGACGTAGTCCACCGCTTTCTCTCGGGCGACGTCGCTGTCGTATCCTGAAAACACAGGAAGTCCATTACACCTCTGTAACATCCAACATCGTGCAGACGCCAGATGAACTGAAATAGGTACGCAGTTAATGAACGATTATCATTTACAGTCATGTTGAAGTTACTGATAAAGACGACTGATTTTCATTTGACTTTGCCCATCTCTTACTTCCAGTGATCTCCATCAGGTGGAGATTTTTAACCCAGATTAGTTATGCCCTCTTTTTTTTTTTTTTTNTTTTTTTTTTTTTTGTCATTTCAAACCTTTATTTATTTCTCGAGAATCATTGAGGGCCTGCCCTCATTTACAATGACATCGAGAGCACACAAACAGCAATAAAAAACAAAAAAAAAACAAAAAACAAATCAATTAAAACAATCACAGACAGTTGACAGATGTTCTGCTACAATTGATTTAAATAAATTTTGAATAAATTTTGAATTTTGAATAAATTTTGTTTGTTTGTTAGCGGGATGTCTAAAAACGTTATGGATGGATTTGGGTGAAATTTTGGAGACAGATAACGTCACAAAGAAGAAGTAACCACATTTTGGAAGTAATCTGGATCATATTCTGGATCCAGAAAAAGGTTTTAGCTTATAAAATCAGTACTAATGGGTCGATTTTAATGAAATTTTGGATGGTGGCCCTTTTTTTTTTTTAACAAAAAGAAGATTTTGGTAGTTATCCAAGCTTGAAGGGGTGGGAAGGTTATTTTAATTGAGCATTGGGGATTTTTATTGGCCTTGGCAGAGGTGATGGATGTTCTTGAGTTCTAAATAAAAGGTCCCAAATTCTGGAAGGTGTTTGTGACTTCCATATCTTAAAGAATGATACTAGCATTACATTACTGACAACCATTTTCAAAACATTTTTAAGTTTTCCTGTTATTTTTTTTTAAATACCCTAATCTTTCAAAATCAAACATTCAGGTTACCTCAGGTGACCTCATTCACCTCAAAATTCAGTGTTTCACCTTCTAACGCTTGTGCAAGATTGCAGAAGGCATGAGCATTTTAGTTTCACCGGTATGATCCTTTAAGTTCTGATGGTAAATGATTTCACGTTCACTAACATGTGTTGGATATTGTTGAAATAATTGATGATTGCCTATGTGAACTGTTCAAAGATATAATCTGAGAGCTGCTGAACTGGCTAAATCTGGAAAGAACAAAACCAAATTCTCTACAAAGTCAAATCGTTTTGATGTTTTATGAAGATTGAGGAGTTCGGTCGTGTTTTTCTGTGGTTGGTGTTTGGAGTTTGAACAGCGTTACCTCCGTCCTCCTCTGCGTCGTCGTCTGACTCCTCGCTGTCCACTGCTTTGCTCTCTTTGTGTCCTGACGGCTCTCTGGTCCATATCATCAACGCCGTGTCGGCTCCGCCCACCGACAGCAGCACCGAGTCGTCGTTGGACCAGTGGACGTTAGTCACATTGGTGCTGTGACCCACGTACTTCTTAAACTTGGCAAACTGGCCCTAAGATCAGAGTTTTACATCAATGTTTGCAGTCAGAAGTAAATATCTCAGACTGGTTTCACGCCCAAAGTTCAACCAAACTCAACTTTGACCTTTACGCCGCTGACCTTTCCAACACGCAACCAATGAGAGAACAGCTGCACGTCACATAAACTGAAGCAACATAACGATGGAGGAGAAGCTCATAAGCTCTGTTGAGCAGTTTCCTGAGTTGTACAAAACAACTTTAAACTCGTATCATAACCTGATCATAGGGCTGGGCCATATATGGCCTCAAAATAAAACCTAAATTTTTTTTCACACTTATGGACGATTCTCGATTTTAATCTGATTTTTTTTTCCTTTAAACTAATTATAAAAAAGATAAAGACATAATTCAAATATACGGAGCTCCTTAGGGGTCACGTATATATATATAAGTGGGTTCAAAAAAAATGAGTAAAAAAAAAAACAACAAAAACCGACGCCCCTAAGGGCACATGGAAGAAAAAACATGAGTTGGAAGTTTAAAAAAAAAAAAAAAATCAGTTGGAGGTTTAAACAATACTTTTTTTTCACTGTTTTTTTCTCCTTGTTTTTTTTCCTCAGGTTTTTTTTCCACTTTCCGTTTTGTTTTTCTCTTCTGAAACGTACTAAAAGTAGGTCAAAGCTACAGCGCAGCAACGGAGCTGTTTTGCTGCTGTTTGAGCTAAGTCAATTCTCGTAACAGAATTAACCATTATAAATGCACAAAAATACACTGTTGGAACTGCCAAACACTAGCACATTGTCAAAAGTAGTAGTGAGTTAGTGACTTTATTCACTGACTTGTTTTTTCACCAGAACTTGTAGTGGGTACAGTCTCAGACACG
Organism: Lucifuga dentata; assembly: GCA_014773175.1. Lineage (NCBI taxonomy): Eukaryota > Metazoa > Chordata > Actinopteri > Ophidiiformes > Bythitidae > Lucifuga > Lucifuga dentata. The sequence continues at coordinate 17,305 of VXCM01002632.1, forward strand.
TTAGTTGCTAGCTAGCACTAGCATTTAGCTAACCGGAAATCGTTCCTCAAACAGCAGCAAAACAGCTCCGTTGCTGCGCTGTAGCTTTGACCTATTTTTAGTACGTTTCAGAAGAGAAAAACAAAACAGAAAGCGAAAAAAAAAACCAACCCAAGAAAAAAAAAACGAGGAGAAAAAAACGAGGAAAAAAAAAAGTTCTTTTTAACCTTCAACTGATTTTTTATTTATTTATTTATTTTTTTTTTAAATTTTACTCCAACTCATTTTTTTTCTTCCATGTCTGCTTAGGGACATCGGGGTTTTTTTTTTTAACCCATTTTTTTCACACATGACCCCTAAGAGTCTCTGTACAAATAAGTATTTTCTTTATTAAAATAACAATAACAAATAATCTTCTTCTTCTTTTCCTTTCGGCTTTTCCCTATATAACAAATAATGATACTTTTAAATAAAATTGTAGGGCTTTCAAAACAAAAACGTTTTAAACTAACAGTTTTTACAGCGATGTCCAGGTCCCTGTGAGGAACACCAGCCTGTCTGCTGCCTCTTGATGCTCTGACATGTTAATATTCCACCGTATGAAGACCCTCTGATCAGACGCCATGACACTAGAACATGATGCAGTAACATCATTTGCTTTTTCGCTGTACTTTATGCCTGCAGCATCCGCATCTCACAGCGCTGCACTGCTGCCACTCAGCAGCATGTTTCTGTCAAGGCAGCGCTCACGCTGGTTTTTAGACTCTTTCTGCTGAATCCGGTGGCTACAAATAAGTCGGACATTAATTTACTTCTGGTTTTACTCGTAACCTCTAGATCTAGTTTAGATTTTGTAAAAGAAGTGAACTTTTCAGATGATAAGATTAATGCCAGCGTTACTGGTGATGCCGTGTTTTTCGGCGCTCACCCTGGACGGGAAGCTGAAGAGTTTAAGGAAACCAAAGTCATCTCCCGTGGCGAGTAGTTTGTGATCTTTGGTGAGGGAGGTGGTGTTGACGAAGCTGAGCGTCGGCCAGATTCCCTCGCAGGTTGGACCAAGAACAGACGTCCAGGTTGCCCAGTCCAGCTTTTCAAACTGGAAACAACACACACCCACACACACACACACAAATATTATGAGAGTGTATAAATACTGTGTATGTATCCAAATGTCTCTGTAGGACAAAAAATTACCTCCCAGCCCCAACCCTTCCCAACCCCCTTAAAGGCCCGATGATTTTTTCATGTACAACAAGCATACACTTTACGTTACTGACAACCAATTTCCAAAACATAAAACCATATTTTAGATTTCCTGTTATTTATTTATTTTTTAATCCCCTAAACTTTCAAAATCAAACGTTCAGGTGATACACATACCTTAAAATTCAATGTTTCACCTTCTGACACTTTTGCACGATTGTAAAAACCTAGTCTTTGTAATTTCTTGGTAAAAGCTGTCTTCTTTGAGAACTATATTCCCTGGCGGAGAAATACATCGTATTCCGTGAGGCTCCGTGTTGAACCGGTTACTAAGACCAAAATGTTTTTATAGACGTGTTGTTCGTTGTGACAGATTGCTTATGTCAAGCATGTTTCAAGTCTCTACAAATTGAGTTTAATAGTGTGCTGGAATGAACCAAAACCAATGGAACTCTGGAAGGTAGGAAGAACAATTCTAAATTTATCGCTCTAATAGTGTATTTTATAAAACTAGTGCAGCACCCATTCAAAACGTGCCTGTTCAGAAAGGGCGCAGAAATTTATGGTGTGCGTCGCAGCCTGCCATAATTTAGTTCTGCTGCTTGTGAGCTAGCTTCGTTTGCAGTGCCTGTGGAGCAGAGCATATGCTGCCGCGCCCGGAGTGTATCCTGCCACGTGGACTACTTTTTACCAGCACAGCTCAATTTGAGAACCGCTCATCCAAACAACTTCACACGTGACACTGCACGTCCTTGATCCTGAGCAATAAACCTTCTGAATATCAGCTTCATACAGTGCTGGGTTCTAGAGATGTTGGTGCCACAGACAGAGATTTCTGTCTTTATAGATAGATGGTTGGCAGTGATGCACATGTATGCAGCGTTGTATATAACTGACTCAAACATGTGACATTGTCCTTTAAATTCATATACAAACAACAGAAACAAACATCATACTCTGGTCCGTTCTGACCTCTGTGATGCTGATGTTCTGTTTGCGTCCTCGCGGCGCTTCAAAGAACAGCTGCTCTTTGGCTCCGGTGTTGACCTGCAGCAGCTTTCCTATAAACACACACACACACACACACACACACACACACACACACACACACACAAAGCTATAAAGCCACCAGGATGGTCCTTTATGCGTTTTCATTTGTGCTATGCTGATGAGCATTCTGACCTCGAGAATCCCAGTCGATGTGAGTGACGTAGCTGCTCGCTCCTTTGCAGATTCCCACTCGCTTGCTGGTCAGAACGTTGTAAATGTCCACAAAGGAGTCGTATGACGCCACGGCCAGGTACTTCCCTGCATCTGAAACACAGCAGCACGCTGCCGCCATTTTAGAAACCAGCTGATAATTACCACCATTTTTCTCTCTGTGGTGAGGTTACTGACCCTGGGAAAAGCGGATGTCGGAGATGAGCTCCCTCCGGTGGTGGAAAGTCACCATGTCCTCCAGCGTGTCGGCGTTGACGACCAGGAAGCTGCCGTCATTCAGACCCACAGCCAGAGCTTTGCCGTCGGGAGAGAAGGCGCAGCAACGGCCGCCTGAAACGAAAAAATCCACATTCAAACTTTCATTTTTTTATTCATCAAGGAACAAACTGGCGTAAATTTCCCAGACAGTCTGGACTCATTTTTTCCCAGCAAACAGTAAACAGGCCTTTTTGTCATTTCACATCTCTGCTACATACGCTGGTTGATAAGTTGTGAGCCTATAGTAGAAAGCGTTACAGGATCACAGCGGAGATCGTGCATCTTTGAGCCCAATATATACACGTTATGTTACTGACAACCATTTTCCGAAATATACTACTTTAGCGGTAAATGTTAGAATTGTTTTTCCCTACCTTCCAGACTGCCATTGGCTTCAGTTCATTCCAGCACAATATTAAAATCAATTGTAGAGACGTGAAATACGCTTGAGATACATAATCTGTCACAGAAAACAACACGTCTATTAGGTTTTTTTTTTTTTTTGCCAAAGTAACTTTATTTAACTGATCCAACACAGAGCTGCACAGCAGACGATGTATTTCTCCACCAGGAAATATAGTCCCAGGAGAAGACGGCGTTTAACAAGAAATTGAAAGAACCATGCCTTCTACAATCATGCATAAGTTAGCAGGTCAAAAATGAAATTTTAAGGTGAGTGTATCACCTGAACATTTGAGTTTGAAAGATTAGAGGATTTGAGAAAATAGCAGGAAAACTAAAATACAGTTTTATGTTTTGGAAAATAGTTGTCAGTAGTGTAACATGTATGCAGGTTGTATATTGGGCTCAAACATTGATGATCACCAGTATGGTCCTTTAATTCAAATGTTTTCCAGTCTCTTATTTTACAGCATAATCTCCTTGTAACTCCACGCATTTCTCCAACGACACTGGAGGGATTATAAAAAAAAAAAAAAAATCCTCCAAACCATCATCTAACGTCAAAAGATTCCAACTAAAGCCTTTTTCATGTCCAAATCAGGTCGGTCGGTGGCTGCAGAATTAATATATTACAGTTTGAAAAATTACTTCTCAGTTTCTGAAACACTTGTTTTATTTCTTGGTGAATTATTTCCTGTGTTCTCACCTTTTTTGAGTTTTCGGACGGCGACCATGCGGTGATTGGCCGACAGCTCCCAGATCCTCAGCGTTTTATCATCGCTGACAGTGGCGCAGACAGGAAGTAGAGGATGAGCCGCCAAACCCCAAACCTCCCCCTCCATGTGACCCTGAACACAACACACACACACACGATCATTTATCTGAGAATCTAACACACCTGAGATTTAACAAAAGCTTATGTCATCAGACAAACAATCAGCTGGACTCTTTTCTAAAGTTAAAAAAATGACCATTATTCTGTTTTTCTAAGTTTAAAAAAAAAAAGAAGTCTTTGTGTACCTGAACGANAAAAATGACCATTATTCTGTTTTTCTAAGTTTAAAAAAAAAAAGAAGTCTTTGTGTACCTGAACGAGGAGAGTCATCGGTCCGCTCTTATCGATCTCCAGGATCTCTCCGTTCTTTGTTCCCACCAGGATGTGTCCGTGTCCCAGAGTGATGGCCCGAATCGACGGGTTATCCTCCAGAAGAAGACCTGAAACGGACACACACACACNACACACACACACACACACACACAAACACACAGAGTATGCAGACTCAGCGTGTGTGATGGTGGGAATCCCGGTTTAGTTTTTCTTTCTACAAATTTTCTTCACTGAAACACCTGTCTGCATTTAGGCTGAAAGAGATTTATGAATTTTTTGAGTGATTTTTTTTTTTTTTAAAGATTCACTGAGTTTAAAGTTAAAGATGATAAAAGTGAAAATAATAAAAACGGGCGGTCGTACCTTTGGATGTCGGGGACAGGGCGGCCCTCTTGATGGCGTAGGTCTTCAGACATCTCTCGAACATGTCGTCCCAAAGCTCCACAATGCCGTCCTTCCCCCCCGTCACAAAGCCCTGGACAGTGAACGCAACATGAGGAGGGGAAAACATGAGGACTCACATCCTCTCTGCTCCTCGTTCTCCATCACTGCTCCTCACTGTTCATTACTCCTCCTTTCTGCTCCTCGCTACTCCTTTCTGCTCCTTGTGCTCCATTACTACTCCTCTCTGCTCCTCACTCCTCCTCCTCCTCGCTGCTTATCATTACTCCTCACTGCTCCTCATTCTCGTCACCGCTCCTCACTGTTCATCACTGCTCCTGACTGCACCTCCCTGCTCCTTTCTGCTCCTCATCAGGGCTCCTCACTGAGTTCAATACCCTACATTTAAACAGGAAACACGGCTTTTACTTTATCAACGTGGTCTTTGTACACTATAATTATCCGGGGACTCGTGCCCCCCTCTCGGACCATGGTCCACGGTCCGTCTGTACCTTGTCCAGGGAGCACATGGCGAACACGGGGCCATCGTGGGCCTTGATGGTCTTGATGAGAGTGGTGTCTCTCCAGATGTAAACGTCTCCGTTTGTAGCTCCAGAGAAAACCAGGTCCTCCGAGCGACCGTAACACGCTGACATCATGGTCTCCTGCTTTCCCAGGTTCCCGAAAATCCCTCGTTTAAATGTCAGTCCGCCACCTGGAGGTGAAGATAGACAAAACGCTTCCTGTAACTTCAACAGTTTGTTCTCCAGGTGCCAATATAGTCATTTGTTTATTCAAACAGAGAAAATGTATTTATACAGACGTTAAAACTATAATCCAACATTTCTATAACCTCCTCTTGTTCTTCATCTTTCTCAAATGCTGAGATGATGTCATCTTCATCTCTGTGCTCCAGATTGTGTTTAGCCTAGTTTAGCACAAAGACTGCTAGCCTAGCTTAACTCAAAACAGAATATAAACCTTCCAACGACTAATTAATTTTAAAAAAAAAAACGTAATTTTTAAAATTACTTTTATCTTTCTCATCATTAGCAGACTTATTTCATGAAGTTTTCGTTATCCCACTAAATAATTATTTATTGATCCTGTTGTATGATGTCATGAACAATATTCCTGTTATTTTGCCACTTAACATCCCATCTTAACATTTCTTCTCATTAGCACAGAGGGATTATTCTGTGAGAAATAATGACGCGCTTTTGTACTTTACCAAGACAATATCATTTTGACAGTACGAGACAGAGGACAATAAGTGTTTAGAGGTTGTACTCAGGTAGTTGAGGTGGATGTGAAGGTAAAGTACCTGAGTGCTGCCAGAACTTAATGTGTTTCATGCCCACAGTGACCAGTTTGTCCATGCGGAAAGGGTTACTCCTCACCACGAAGATCTTGTCTTTATGACCCCTGACAGACAGAGAAGGTAGAAGTCAGACAGACAGGTGTGGAAAGGTCATAGACAGGTGTAAAAATCAGACGAACAGTAAAGTATATGTAAAGTATATGGACAGGTGTAAAATCAGACAGGTGTGTAAATTTATGGACAGGTGTGAAATCAGACAGTGTGCAAATTTATGGACAGATATAAAATCAGACAGACAGGTGTGAAATCAGGCAGGTGTGTAAAGCTTATGGACAGATGTACAATCAGACAGACAGGTGTGTGAAGCTTATGGACAGGTGTAAAATCAGACAGACAGGTGTGAAATCAGACAGACAGGTGTGTAAAGTTTATGGACAGATGTGAAATCAGACAGACAGGTGTGAAATCAGACAGACAGGTGTGTAAATTTATGGACAGATGTGAAATCAGACAGGTGCATACCTGGCTTTAGCGAGTCTCTCTCCTTTCTTCCAGTCCCAGATGACAATGGAGTGAAATTCATCGATTCCCACTGAGACCAAACTCTTCCCATCCGCTAAGAAACAGGAAACAGGAAGAAGATGATTAAAAAATCAATATAACACACAACACATACAGCTTCTACGCTTAAAGGGAGAAAGCTTAGGGTTAAAGATGTAATTTAGTGACACTGCTATTATACTGTCTGCATGGTTTTAGGCATAACAGATGGTGCATTAGGCTCTACAAATGCCAATTTAGGGATTGATATGATAATTGATACGTAGCAAATTGTGGTTTTATGGTTTACAAATGACAACTTGATTACAAATGATTCTTTGGGGATAACAAATTGTGATTTGGGATTTACAGATGACAATTGAGGAATAAAAATGGTGACACATGCAGCATTGTTTGCAGGTTATTTGGGATAACAGATGAAGGTTTGATGTTTACAAGTGGAAACTGATTTATGATTTACAAATGGTGAGTTGAGGATAAAAAAAATATCATGCTGGCAGGTTTTGAGTGAGAGCGGTTTAGGGAAAAGAAGTGATGATTTGGTGTGGACACATGGACATTTACACTGCAACATGCACCAGATAGTGTTTGCAGCAGGGACGTGGACAGATATTTTGATGGGTGGGGGCTCAAAGCAAGTACAAGGGCATTTTGATATGAAATGATAATAATCTATCATCAATAACGGCCCCCGCAGCAGCAACAACAATGACAGTGACAATGCTTACTAATCAGATTCTTCTAGAGAGGCATCTCAGCCAATGAGGTGGGGTTCGAGCCCCTTTAGGCCCCCCAGAGGTGAGCGGTGGCAGTCACATGATCCTCCTTCTCAGTCTGAAGATTTTTTTTGTTTTGGATATCTAAGTCACATATTATCATTATTCAGTATATTATAGTGACTGTCATATCATTATATTTACCAGTGGTGGGCCGTCAGGGCCAGCAAGGCCTTCTCTGCTGGCCTAGAGATTGTCAGAATCATCAAATTATGTTTTTATAAATTAATATATATTTTAATTAATGCTATCTGTATTTTACAAAGTTCGTTCCCGTCAGTTTTGTTATTAACGTCATTTCATCGCTACGGTACTCTCTCCCTCAGTTTCGCTGCTTCCAGTGCAGCTCATAGAAATTAGAGCTTTTATCCAATGAGATTTTCCCCTGTGCTGTCTCCAGGTAAAAAAAGTCTAGCCTGAGGCCTTCAGAATCTCAGTGAATCCCCTCTGCTATTCAAGCAAATGGGATGATGTTGTTGATTGTCATATATTTTAACCAATCAGATTTCGAGTTTGCCATGTTGGGCGTGTTCTTTTACATGTCAGGGCCTTCTAGCTAGCCTTGGCCTACGTCATCAGAGTTAGCATTATGCTAACAGCTAAACAGCAAAGAGGGCCAGTTAGCTTAGCTAACTCAAATAAACCTAGCTAGCATGTAACGTAGTATTAATGTTTATTTAAACTTTCTTTCTTGATGTTTAGCTTTTTAGATATAGTGCTTTAGATTTTTTGTTTAGATTTTTACTTAGTCCTGTTTTTTTTTATTTAACGCACAATGACGAAGGAGGAGAAGTAATGGATTAACTGACAACACTTTTTTTCACATTTTGCAACTGAAACGCACCGATAATGTACAGCCGTGTCGTTAAACTCTTAATAAAGTTTCTCGCATTGAAGGCCTAGGTGTAAAATGCACGGCCCGCCACTGATATTTACTATATATTTTATGTCACTGCTTGTTTTATACCTGCTTATTTGTAACATCCACCTGCCCAGGGACTGTGGATGCAAATTTTTTTTATAGTCCAGTCCATTTATATAGTTTATGGTCCAGCTGTTTTACCTGTGAATTCTAAGGCGCACACTCCTCTGCTGTGGTGACCCTTCAGCAATGACACACACTTCAGAGTCTGCAGGTCCCACACATGGATGGCCGGGTCCCTCCCAACCTAAACACACACACACACACACACACACACACACACACACACACACATACACACACACAGTTTGGTCACAGTGTGCAGAAACATCTTCACTGTGTCTGGCAGTAATGTGTGTTCTGATTGGCTGAGCATACCTGAGCCGTGGCGACGTAGTCTTTGAGCGGATGCATGGTCAGGCTGAGGATGTCGTCGTCGTGGCCAAGGTAAAACCTCTGGCTGTGCTGAACTTGGTTGTAGATGACGGCCACGGCGGCCACATGGTACACCACCTCCCCCGTCTGGCTGTAGAACAGGTTGTTACGGCAGTCGAAGCCGCGGTACCTGCAGGTGGTAAATAGGGAAATAGGAAGAACCACCAGAAACCAGGGTCACCAAAACCATCAAAATACAGGAAAACACCATCCTCCTTCTCAGTCTAAAGATTTTTCTTTTTTTTTTTTTTTTTTNTTTTTTTTTTTTTTTTTGGATGTCTAAGTCACATATAATCATTATTCAATAGATTATAGTGACTGTCATATCATTATATTTACCGTATATTTTATGTCACTGTTTGTTTTATGGCTGCTTATTTGTAACATCCACCTGCCCAGGGACTGGATGTAAATTTTTTTTTATTTCTTTTAGGCTAAATCTGATACATTTACACGTATTTATGTATGATGTTGTATATGTATTTATGTATGATGTTGATTAATGTGTATTGTTCCTGTAAAAATCAATCAATCAATCAATCATGTGTGAAATATAGTCATTGAAATGCTGCTGAAAGAAATTACAGTAAAATATTTGTGGGCAGAGAAAAACCATGTTGTTGAGAATCCCATTTATTTGTTGAATTTTATTTTGTGGCATTAGCGTTACCCATGGACAAACTGCAGCCGAAGCCCCTCCTCTGGAGCTTTCTGCCGCTTCAGGGTTCCAATCAGCTTCTTCCTCAGCTGAGGCAGGTCTTCCTTGTAAACCTGTAGAAAAACAGATGGGAATTCGAGTACAGCATCAAATAAACACAACCTAAAAGTCTAAAGTCCAGCGAGAGTCCCCTAGAGGCTGCAGCGTTCTTTACAGCAAATAATGTAGACGTGTTGGACTGAAAAAAACAGCATGCTGATGATTTAACATTTTTAGAGCCTTAGCGGTAGGAGCTAAATGTGTAAATATGTCCTGAAGGTAGGATTAAAGAAAAGGTCAATGATAGTAAAAAAGGTTTTCTTCCTCAGGAGATCATGAACGTGTTTGGTAAAGATCTGAAGATCTGACATGGACCAAACTGTTGGACAGATACACCCACATTAAAGTGCTCTGATTTAAAGTGTGTGTTGGTGTTTTGTGGTCACCTGACGTTCATAGCTGGTCTGAGCTTCCTGTTCAATGTCTGAGTCGAGCTCTGGGACGTCTGACACATCGGAGTCCGACTCTCCGCTGTTGGAGTCTGCATAGCCCTCTGACGACACAAAAAACCTTTATTAGAAACACACTGAGGGTAATTCATAAAACACAGCAGCAGATTTAAAGTGGCAGTAAGTGAAAATAGATTCACGCAACCATGTTTCCTCAGTCCTAAACTGTTTCGTTTGCATTGAAAGGGGCATTACATATAATGGTTTCTGGGTATGATATTTGATGGGTAAGCTATTCATAAAACACACTTGATGTTCTGCCGTTTCCTAATTTTTTACATTCTAAAGGTACTCTAGTTACTTCTGATTCTGCATCAATGGTTTCTGCTACAGTATATTTTCTCAGATCTTCATCCTTGTTTCTCAACTGCAGCATTTCTGCCAAACAGTTACTAATTATTTGTCTGTATCTCGACTCTTAAAACGCGGAGCTCTAGAGCAGAGAATTTATGTTTCCTTTGCCAGTCTGATGTGTTGATTTTGCTTTCACAATAGAGAAAGCAGTCAAATATGCTGCAGCTCATTTATAACATGTCTCATTCACTTACACATAGGACACAAATACAACAGTGTGTCATTAATTACATTATTGGTGTGCACATATGAGTTTAGGCACTAAGCTTTTGGAATGACAAGTGATTTATCAGTCAAAAGCCATAATTTTGAAATTTCTTTCCCCTGCTTCTTCAAATTTGGAATGCCCATTTCCCTATGCAGTCTTTCTCACTGTAACTCCATGTCACTCTTGTCCTCTAGAGGGCGCAGAAAGCCACGTGGTGCATTCTTTTTACCTGCCAGAGTTGACTTTCACCTGGAGGGGCAAAACAGGTGGGAGGTCTCACACCCCCTGTTGGTTCAAGAACTTCATACCGCTGCCCAACCATCCACTTTTCATTTTTTAACAGCACTTGGATTCTGGGTCAAAGATCATCCAAAGTCAACAAGCATATGAACTTATAGAGATTTAATCCTAGTTTTAGGAGGTCTAAGTTTCGTTGTGGTTTGTGTTCTGGCCCACCTTGTGCTGACATTCAGATTCCGAAAGGTTTACCACCGCCATTCCACCGCAAACTAAACTAAACCAAACTAAAGCGTGTTACGATGCAGCAGCACTGTGACACCACTATGGTGAAAGGCGGAGTCACCTTGTAGGAGGGGCTCCAGGACGCCGTTCATCACACCCTCAGGCAGGAACCTCCACTGGAAGANCCTTGTAGGAGGGGCTCCAGGACGCCGTTCATCACACCCTCAGGCAGGAACCTCCACTGGAAGACGGCGTGGTCCGCCCCGCCTGTGCTGACCACCCACTGCAGGTCGTTGGACCAGCGAACGTTTGTCACATGGGCGGAGTGACCGATGTATTTCTTAAATTTAGCTCCTGTGTGAGACACAAAGAGCACAGAGGACCAACGGGGAATGAATCAGGGAGTTGGTCCTACAGCTCAAACACTTCACATATTTACAACTCATAATGTGTCTGATAACTTCAAGATGCAAAGTGACGCATTTCAGTGGTGTATTTAATTAGCTGCAGTTACAGTTACAGAACATAATCAACATACAAGAGCCATTACTGCAACATACTTTCCTTTAAACCTAACAACACCCTGAGACAAAGACGTGTGCACCCCAAAGACCAGACTCCCAAACACAAGAAGAGTGGTGTAGTTTATGCCGTCCAGTGTAAGGAGGAGTGTTCAGAGGTCTACATCAGGGAAACCAAACAACAAATCTGTAAACGGATGGCTCAGCACAGGAGAAATAACACCACAGGACCAGACTCAGCGGTTTACCTCCACCTGAATGAAGAGCACATTCCTACGAAGAGGACATTCCTCTGAAGATGATGATGTGACATTTTGGACACAGAGGATGGTTGGTTTGAGAGAGGAGTGAAGGAGGCCATTTATGTTCATGTAGAGAGACCTTCCCTCAACAGAAATGGAGTCTCAGATACAATCTACCACCACCTATAGTGCTGCTGTCTTCACTTCCAAAGACATTTGGGGACAGGTCCTGTATCCAACCAGGAGACCATTATAAAAATTTTAAAAAAAATGAAATTTATTATTTGAAATTTATTTATTGTTTGAAGTTTGAATAATTCATTTTACAACATGTGTTATTCAAAAAAATTTGAATAGTTTATTTATTTGGAATTGTAGGTTTTATGTGATTTGACACTATAGTTACTGGAGGTTAACATCCTTCATTCATTTCTGACTGACGAAGCCATTTGGAGGAATGGTGAAACGTTTCAGAATTAAAAAACTTGAATCCAGCTGACCTGACTCAGTTTTCATATATCTACGTGCCTGGATGACTGAGAATCGTCATCATAATCAACATACTGTCCATTTAGCTAATCTGACATTCTCATCAGTAGGATGAAAATGTAAAAGTTGTCTTGGGAATGGTGCTAGATGAAAAGGGTTAATCTTCTATTAAGCATGACTGTGCTCCTTAAATTAATGGAAATCTATTACAAACTGATGTGACTCTGGACCAATGGCAGACAGTTGAGAGACTCTAGTGCTCTACGTAAATAAAGCAGCTACATCAGCCCCAAACCCCAAGTTTAACGAGTGTCATATTTCATGAATATTCACATCAAAGTTCCCATTTTCCTCACATGCTGTTTGGCCTGTAAGAACAAACACAAAACCAAAATCACAAACATTAGCATTTTCATGTGTTTACAGTTAGCATGTTAGCTAACATGCTAATTTCTCCAAGATGAACATTAAAATGTACATGCCAACTGTAAGCATGTTAATATGCTAATGTTTAGCTTGCTGGTAGGCTACATGTTAACTGTAATCATGTTATGCAAATATTAGGCTAACGAAATCCAGGTAAATTGGTTTCGCTAACATGTGTTTTCCTCATACCAAAATTTACGCAATTAAAATAGGAAAGTAACTGCTCTATTTTTCATCTGTTCAACAACATTTTATGGTGTGTAATGAGTTCCACATACTTATAGTTTCACAGAGCCTTTCATGGTAATATTGATCATTTATTTGGCATTTGGCAAAAATAAAGTGTTAGCATGCATTTTAGCTAATATGCTAACTATAATCATGTTAATATGGTAGTGTGGGATGTATAGAATCTCTGACACTCTTATTTTCCGTCTATTTCCAGTTTATTTTGTGCTCTAGTCATAGTTTACCTTATGCATTTACTTTATGTTAGATGGCATAGCAGGAACAGGAAGGGGCTAACGGGGCACCAATGGTACACGTTAGTGATTGTTATGCATGTTTGGGGATTTTCCCGTGTGTTAATCAGCTAATGTGAATATACCAGAGAGAGAACACTGCAGTGCTGCCACATCTATAAAACTATATATTTTCCAGGTGAGCTACACCAAATAATATATCTTTAAATGGTTCATAAGATGTTTGTTAATCAGATTAATCTTTACAATGTATGTTTTTCTGTATTCCTGCTTTGATAAAGTTAATTTAAAGTACTAACATGACCATTAGGTCAGAATACAACTGATACTTAAACATATCCAGAAATGTTTCATAAGATGTTTGTTAATCAGATTAGTCTTCACAATAATCAGATTAGTCTTCACAATGTATGTTTTTCTGTATTCCTTCTTTGAACATTTAGGTCATGATACAGTTAACGCTTAGCTCCTGTGATAACGTCTCGGTCGAACAGATGTGTGTTACATTTTGTATTAATTTACCAGGTTTGTTACATTTTCATGACTTAAACTGAATATTGTAGCAAATCAGTTAATGTGAATATACCAGAGAACAGCGCTGCCACACCAATAAATCACCTTTAAATATCTATTTTTCAGGTGTTGTATCTTTATTCCTTTAAATGGACAAAGTAGCATTAGCATGTTAGCATTTCTTGGTTTGGAGAGCACCTCACTTCCTATTTGTGCGCCTCACCTCACTCGCTGATCTAACAAACATGTCTACTTCCTAATAATAATAATTTAAAAAAGCGTGTGTTGCAGAATGGTTGTTGAGTCCGGTGTGAGGACGATAATGATCTGAGGTTTCTGCAGACTGACCTTTCTTCAGGCAGGGAAATCTGAAGAGTTTGACCAGGCCGAGGTCGTCACCGCTCACCAGCACGGCGCTGCTGTAGTTGGCATCCACAGAGTTGACGTTGGTGATGGTGGAGTATTTGGGCCAGATCCCATTCACCTCTGGCCCAATCACGCACGTCCACGTCATCCAGTGGATCCCTTTTGCCTCCTCTTTAGCCACCAGCTTTCCCGCTGAGGACAGGTAAAGGTCAAAGGTCAGTAAGGTCAGGTTGGTAGTCTTCTCTCCGTTAGTCTCCTTTACTATTTTCTGTAAGGTTGACTCACGGTATCACTCAAAGAGGTATTTTGTCTGTTGTGCCTCCTGTCTTGTTTGTACACTGTGTCCTGTTTTCTGTTGCGTTTCTTACGCAGGTGGTTGATTGATAAGTTGTGAGCCTGACCCACAATAAAATAGTAGTATTTTAGCTCTGTAGTATTTTAGTGTAATTTTTTCAAAGCTACTCAAGGATCTGTACTTGCTAGCTGCTAGCCATGATTGTGGCTTTGAACCTTACTAACCTGATTTGGACCCCTCAAACTTTCACCTCTTCCCAAACATGAAAAAAGAAAATCTTCAGCTGGAATGTGTTTGGCCTCAGATGATGGCAGCATTTCAGCTGTAGAGGATTTTTTAAATTAAAATCTCTCCAGCTTCTGTGGTAGAAGTGTGTCGAGTTGGAAGGAGGTTATGTTTAAAAACAAAGGACTGCAACATGTGAGTTAGCGCTTTTTATGATAGGTTCACAACTTGTCAATCAACCCCCCATAGTGTTAACTAAAGTATTATCTTTAGTATCTGTTATTTTTTTTTCTTCAGGTTCTGTGGAGATGTGAGTATAATTTTGTTTCATGGTGACAGGCAGGTTACAAAGATAAATCATTATTATAATCCCCAAAAGGTCAAAATTATAGGATGTCACAGGTAAAATCACTCAGCATGTGCAATTCTGTACTGGGTTTCATGAGTAAAACTAACATCCTGTGTGGGCGGAGCCTCAGATTGTGAGGTCATATTGTAGCCTCGACAACTGAACCAGCCTGCAGGCCGCCACGTGGAGGTGTTACCTGGCATCCTGTAGAAGAGCCGCTCTCCGGCGCCATCGTTGGTCTGCAGGAAGCGGCTGTCCACAGACCAGTCCAAGTGGGTGATGAAGGAGGCGGAGCGGCTGCACTCCCCCACCTTCTTGTAGCGCTGACCGACGGCGTAGATGTCCACCAGCCCGTNCGGAGCGGCTGCACTCCCCCACCTTCTTGTAGCGCTGACCGACGGCGTAGATGTCCACCAGCCCGTCATTTGAGCCCACGGCCAGGTAGGAGCCATCTGGGGAGAACTTCAGCTCGTGGATCACCTCCTTCCTGTCCTTGATGTGCACTACCTCCGTCATGTCCCTGCAGAAACAAAACAGCGTGACTCCACGGTCCAACAAATTAAAGGGACATAAAGGAACGATCTTGCATGTTTAAGCCCAATAAATACAAACTGCTTATATTTTACGTTATTGACAACCATTTCCCAAAACATATGACTGGAGTGGTACATTTTAGATTGTTTTTCCTACCTTCCAGCATGCCATTGGTTTCAGTTCATTCCAGTATGCTATTAAAATCAACTCGTAGAGATGTGAAATGGGTTTGACGTCTATTTAGTCTTTTGTCAAACTAACTTTTTATTTAACTGATCCAACATGGAACTGCACAGAAGACATGTATGTCTCCACCAGGAAATATAGTCCCAGGAGAGGATGGCTTTTATCAAGAAAATGAAACGACCGTGCCTTCAACAATTGTGCAGAAGTGTTGGAAAGCAAAACATTGAGTTTTAAGGTGAGTGTATCACCTGAACATTTGATTTTGAAAGATTAGAGGGTTTGGAAAAATAACAGAAAACTAAAATACGGTTTTATGTTTCAGAAATTGGTCGTCAGTAACGTAACATGTATGTGGGTTGTTCTATTGCTTAAACATGCAAACTGGTCGGTATGGTCCTTTAAGTAACTATTCTACTGTTCAGAATATGTATTTCTGGAACATTTGTAGCATGTTGGTTATTTTGTAGGCGTTAAAAAAAACTTTGATATTTATGGAATGGTGTCAGTGAGGTGTTACATGCGTCTTATAGCCAAATCAGAACGTTTGAATGTCTTAAAGTAGCTTGATTAAAAATCAAAAACTGCTTCTACACAAGATGAACAGTGGAAAGTCTTCCGAGCAACAGCTAGCAAACTCACTAACCCGCTAACTAAGAAAAAGCTAATTTCAGACCAGACCATTATTGGATCTGGTGGTTCTCAGTCCTTCTCCTGGGGACCCACAGCAGCCATTTTCCATCTCTCCCTGCTCTACACACACGTGATAAGCTAAATCAGGTATGAGGTGTGTTTAGCCAATCAAGAACTGGAAGGCATTTAGAAATTAACCTCCATGAAAACTCAACAGCAAATTTCAGGACGTTTGAATTTGAGTCATCGTTCTTTGGACAGACAGAATGACTGATACAACATCAACACCCTCAGGTCTGGCCTTTAGGAAGGCAAATACTCCAGTAATAGTTGTGTTATTAGTAAGGTTAAAAGTCGGAGAGGTCAGAGGTCACCTGACGCGCAGCACGGTGAATGAGCCATCCTTCATGCCCAGAGCCAGCTGAGAACCGTCGTTGTTAAAGGAAACGCTACGAACGGATTCCTCCATGTTACAGCGGGCCAGCAGAGTGTGATCGGGAAGACTCCACAACCTGAGAGAGAGAGAGAGAGAGAGAGACAGAGAGAGAGAGAGAGTTAATAAAGATGATTACAGTCCTGTGATCAGCTGATTCAGGGTTGTGGTGGCAGAGACTGACCTGACTGAGCGGTCATCACTTCCTGTCACAGCGACGGGCTGTTTGGGGTGCAGGTCCAGCGCCCAGAGCTCGCCCTCGCTGTGCCCCTGCATCAGCAGAACAGGTTTGTCCCGGTCTCGGACCATGACCTCAAAGATCTCGCTATCCTGCGTCCCCGCCAGGATGCGGTCGGCTTTCCAGCACACGCTGCGGATCGACAGACCTGAAACACAACAAACCATCAGCTGCTTCCTGACGTGCCGCGCCGATGTACTGCAGATCCAGATCTATGTTTCAACCTCGAAGCTCATGACTCGCATAAAAAAATACGGCGTGCACAAGCAGCAACATGAGTTTCCTCCGCAGGATGTCTGGGTTCAACGTCGGGAACAGACATCAGGAGAGAGCTCAGAATAGAACCCTGAAAGGAGCCGGCTGACGCAGCTCAGACCACATTTGTGTTGATTTTTAGGAAAAATCTGAGACTCTTCCATCCACTGTAAATTTACCATTCTGTGCTGTGACTAAAGAGAAGGAATGAAGGAATGATGCTCTCACCTTTGTATCCCTGCTCAGCCTCCCTCAGGTCGATCTTGGTTATGGGTTTGAAGTCGATGTCCCACAATCTGATGCAGCCATCTCGTCCTCCTGTTGCAAAACCTTCATCACAGGCATGCATGCTGAAGATCCCGGCCTGAGGAGACATTTAGACTCTAGGTTTATTTGCCCAGTGTGTGTGTGTGTGTGTGTGTGTTTGTGTGTGTGTGTGTGTGGTATACCCCGTGTGCAGCCTGCACGGTCCTGATCAGAGTGACTCCTCTCCACACATAAACATCTCCGTTCAGAGCCCCGGAGTACGTCAGCTCGTCTTTGGTGGCGCACACGCACAGAATGGTCTGCAGGTCTCCCGTCTTCCCGAAAATCCCGCGTTTGGGAGTCAGAGCGTTCCCACACAGAGTCCAGAACTATAAGGGGAGAAGAGGAGAAAGAAGAGAGGAGGAGGAGAGAGAAAGGAGGGTAGAAGGGCGAGCAGGAGAGAGAGAGGTGGAGGAAAGGCGGAGGTTGTCTTTTTTTACTTTCTACAAGAAAATTTTAGCACATTACAAAATATTTGCCTTGTTTCAAGTCTGGGATTTTTAAAATTTGCTTTTTGATTGATCAATTTTGAGCCTGAAATGGGGGCAGGGCTGCAATATTTGCATGGAAATGATAAAAGGCTTCAGATGGACCTGAGTTACAGCTTACTAATGAGAGGTTCAATACTTATCAGTCAATCCTCGTACTCGACCAATACCTGAATTGTTCCTTTATGAAGCTAGTCCCACAACACCATATTTGGCCAGCGTCTCACCTTAATGTGTTTGACTCCGCAGCTGACCAGCCGGCTCAGCTGGAACGGATCCCAGGACACGTCGAAGATCTGCAGGACGGACAAAGTCTCGCAGTAAAAATAAATAATAAATAAAGAATATAAAGCAACGCCACGCACACACCGTCACACACCGCGGGATTCACAAAAAGCACAAGTCCTTCAACGGAGGGCGAACGACTTCACAAAATAATAGTGAATAATAGTGCCCCTCAGATGATGGATATGTTGAAATTTTCCAAATCCTGCACTGAAAACAGACTTTAAAATAAATGTTTTCTAGTTTATTTTGACAAAAGATGCTAATTTTATCCAAGCAAAAATATCAAATTGGTTTATAGTGTTGTGTGTGTTAAATATATTTCTATGAATTATGTAACTCTTTTATTATATAGGTATGGATCTGGCTTAGTACTGACTATGAGGATGGAATTTGAGGAGTTTCTCACTTCTTGCTGTGTGCACATATTTAAAGGATAATTTCACCTGGATAAATTGCAGTTTAAACTTCCAGAAGTTCTTCCACATTGGGACGTTTGTGTGCTCAATGGAAGGCTAAAGACAGGAAGCGCAGTACGTCTTCTTGATTGAGGGGAATTTCAGCACATCCTGATCCTTAAAGGACCATACCAGCGATGGTGCATGTTTGAGCTCAACAACCTGCATATATGTTACATTACTGACAACCGATTTCCAAAACATAAAACCATGTTTTAGGTTTCCTGTTATTTTTTCAAATCCCATATTTGTTCAAAATCAAATAAACCCACCCTGATATCAAGGTGGCTTGTGTCCTTCAGTTTTCCTTTAAAACTGTAGCGTAGGAACTTGCGTTCCTTACGCTACTAGCATTTACTTAAAAATTACATTATTTAAAAGACCGTTTTTTAAACTTTATGAATCAATACCGGAATCATTTAAATTTGAATCACAATTTTTACAAAAATCTATTTTTGATATGAGAGAGAACAAATAAAAACATCATAAAGTTTCTTTCAAAAGACCTAAAAAACCCAAAGCTTCTACCAATATCTCATTACTTTAGGAAAAAATATCTAACAAATGTAACAAAGTTTTTTTTTTCTTCATAATTGTGTTATTCCCTTCTTTTTCTCCTTCCCTCTCAACTGCTTAAACACTGTGAACACACGGAAAGTCATACTCTGTCTGAGTGTCCGGTTGCCGTAGCGACCACTCTTCCTCTCCTCCAGTCCCAAACACACACTGTGTTTTTGGCATCCAGCCCAACGGACACCAGGCGCTACGTAGAGAGAAACAAGACACACCACGCATGAAAGTTAGTTATACGTTTCAGTGGAGTTGCATTTATGGCAGTTTACAGCATTGGGGGGGG
>VXCM01002632.1:37829-105062 GCA_014773175.1 Lucifuga dentata
TGTGTGTGTGTGTGTGTGTGTGTGTGTGTGTGTGTGTGTGTGTGTGTGTGTGTGTGTTATAACAGTATACCGTGGCCGCCCTGCCCATGTTGGAGACAGGTCTCTATTCAGCATGTGAAAGTAACTGCACAAAGATTTTTGTGGTGTCTGTGGAAAGTCAGGGGAAACTGACCCTTATGACATCACAGGGGTCACTTCCTTTTGGTGCTGAAGATACAAGTTTGAAAACTAAAGTTTCAGTTTTCTTCTACACTAATTGACCATCACAGTTGCTTACTATATGTTCTTTTAAAAACATGTTGTACCAAACAGGAAATCAAGAAAAGATGCAATTCAAGCTGGGCAAATGTCATGTGATCAATTTTTTCAATAAAGTCCTTCACTTTATAAACAACAAAGGCCTCAAAAATGGCGTTTTGCTGATTCTTTGGCTCCACCCACTTAACTTTCACCATCCAACATGCACACTGTGCTGCCCTCATCTGACTCCTTACCTGATGATGTCATCATTGTGTCCCAGGTAGAACTTCTGGGTGTGTTCTCGGGTATTGTAGACCACGCCCACCCCAGCCACGAAGTACACCAGCTCCTTTCCGGCGGTGTAGTACAGGTTGTTTCGGCACTGGTGGCCTCGGTATCCGTGGATCCACTCCAGCCTGAGCTGGCAGCGTGGAGCCGTCTTATCCGACATGTCCGACGGTGCAGCTCACGCTAAAGCTCCACAAAATGTCCCCTCCTCCCAAAAAAATGTTTTAACGTCTGAGAGGTTCTGGGCGCAGTTTCCACCAGAACCACGTTGTAGCATCTGATAAGAAAAAGCTGCCCGGTATAAAAACTAAAATGGTCTCCTGCCTTGATGCTGATGTGAGCCGTCAGTCCCAAAAGTTGCAAACTATTCTCAAGACTTTAAAAGTACGACATTGAAGAAAAGCTCACTCTTAAAAACATAGATGTAGGAAGTCTGAAACTCTGAAAGTGTCCTTTAAAGGTCACGTGTCCATGACCTCCTGTTGATGCTTGAATCTACAGACTGATGCTTTACTTTTTGGTGTTTTACCTTGAAACATTACTTCCAGCCTCACCATGATTGGCTGATCTCACTTCAGTTTACGCACCAAATATAAAGTCAACCGTGATGTTCTTTTAAATGAAACCCTCTCCAAAAATGGAACTATTTTAACCTTTAAACTTCTAAAACATCACTTTTTGTACTACACAAGATGAAAATGTTTGGTTTCCACCCCNCCCCCCCAGAGGTCATCAGATGCTTTGAATAACATTTTAACAGAGTGATTTTGTTTTGTTTTTACTTTATACTGATCTGTATGAATTAATATGGAGGAAATAATTCCAAAAAACATACCAGCTGCATGATAACACACAAATATCGACTGATTAATACTTTTAAATAATTCCCAATGGAAATATAGGAATAAGCTACTATAAGAGCCAAATAAAACTAAAAACAATAAAAGTAAAGTCATTCACAGACCTACAGAAAAATATCTTTGGAATATAATATATTCTTAAGATATTTGACAAGCATTAAAGATTGTTTTAAATGCTACAAATTTTAACTAAATGTTTGGAAATATTTAAAGTAAACACATTATGGAGAATCTTCTGGAACATTCACAGGATGTTCTTGTAATGTTACAGGAAATATTAACTATAGAAAAAGTTTGCTGTAAGACTAATGAATTAAAAAAAAAAAAATAACAATGCAGTAACATCATGTAGAAAGCTTCTCTGATTGCTTACAGATTATAAAATACAAAGTGGGCATTCCCAGAAAATTGTTTGTAGGTTAAAGAATTGATACCAAATGGATGGGGGGAAAAATAACTGAACAATTCTGTGTTTCCTAGAAGATTTTTATAAAAGAAATAATGAAACACAACCATGCAAAAATGTTATGTAGAGACCTTAGTGGTTACATAAAATATGGACCAAAGCAGAACATTCCCACAACGTTCTAAGAAGGTTGCAAGAAATATTACAATGGGGGAACATTATACGAATGTAACATGGGAAAAAAATTAGTATGGAAGGTGTGTATAAAATTAAATACTAAAATTAACTGGGTAGAATGTAATGTAGTGACCATTTTAAATTTGTGGAACTAATGGAGAAAAGCAGAATATTCCCAGAATGTTAGCTGATTAGCTGATGGTTATGAGAATATTATCCTTAGGGAAGCATTACAAGAATGTGGTGTTTTGTTTGTTTGTTTGTGCCAGGAAAATCACTTTAAATTTAGGGAATAAAAATCATGCAGAAATATATTTGATGTACAGACCTTCTCTGAATGTTATCTGACCATAACAGAATATTCCCACAACGTTCTTGGAAGGTGATAGGGAATATTATCCTTAGGCAAATGTTACATCAGCGTTCTTGGGTTTGCTGGAAAGGTCCTTTTTTTAAAAAAAAAAAAAAAATAATATATTAATTATCCCATGGAACATGTTCCCGTGGAAACATGAAATGAGTTTTAAATACAGTGCCGTTTATCATCTGTAATACGGTGACAGCTTCACTCAGCAGACACAATCATATAGCAAAGTAAGAATTATCGTGAATTTTAAAATAATTTAAAGGTGACAGAAACGAGCTGTCAGACACCTGAAAAAACACGAAATGAATAACATTTCTCCTCTATCTCCTCTGCTCCTGTTCCAGCTAAAATCCAGATTACAGCCCCGATTTATCCCCGTCAATCCGCATCCGACACAACCCACATCCACACATCCGACACCGAACCAACCTCCGCCCTCAACCCGGCGGGCAGCCACCGAACCCGCCTGGAGCCCGACAGCGGCTCCCGGTAGAGAGACGTCCAGAAAAAACAACAACTGATAAACGTGGAAAAGTAGAAATGATGTTTAAGAATATCCGAGCGTTAAAGACAGCGTGAAATATATACACTGCTTCCGGTCACAGCTTTCAAAATAAAACCTTCACACTCAAAACGCTTGTATGTATCATAACATGTAGTTAAAATATTTTTTTTCCTTCCTTGTTTTATTTTCTTATATTTTCATTTATATAACTCATGGACTACAGATTTTGGTTAAATCAATCATATTTCATCAGTTTTCACTGTTTATAGGATTTCTGACCTGTTAACCAGATTTAAACTGGGATCATCTTTATGAAGGGGTCTTTCAGTGACACCCCACAAGGCTTTGAGGTAAAAATACATTTTTACAGGGTTTCTATTTGTTTCATAAGGTGGAGTGTGTTTTGTGGGTTTTTTTTTTTTTCTGCTTTTTAAAAAATATTTTTTCAATATTCGATTTCTTGATACAAACATCCGGTTTTATTTTGAAGACACTCTTCCATACTTCGGCATCTCCAGAGCCTCAGTTGCTCCTTTTGCGCATGCGCATAGTTTCGTGAACGTCACAGTCAGATTATTACGCTGTGTAACGTCATTGCTTATCCCAATGCCCGCAGTGCGTGAGATGTAGTGTTTGATGACGAAAGAAAATTAAAAAAGGCTATAACATAAAAAAAAAAAAAAAAAAAACAGAAGAAGAAGAAAAAGGTCTAGCTTCTACCCAATTATTATTTAATCTTCAACAAAGTTAAAGAAGCATCAAAAAGTTGATTCATAGATTTTTATCTGGCAAAAAACTATCTCAAAAACTTTAAACCAGATATTGACACAAACTGCACTCTTTGTGATGGAGCGCCTGAAAACTACTGTTCACTTATTTTGGCACTGTCCATGCTCAAAATTATTTTGGCAATTTTTTTATGATTACATTAGTAACCATATCTCTGATCACTTTGAATTATTTAGGAAACATGTATTGTTTGGCTTCCTTCTGAGTAATAATGAATATCTTATTAATCTCTTAATTATAATGGCTAAATTTCATATCCACAAATGCAAATTCTCTAAAAGAAAACCAAATTTTCAAATTTTTCTGAAGATAGGCATTTTTGTTCTATAAATCCCAAAATGATGAAAACAATCTTAATTTGCTCTTTATTCAAAATATTTATTTAATCATTACCTCCCCAGCGTAAAAGTGTAAATTGTTTACAGTGTATATTATACTTGACTTTGTATTTCTTGTCACTATTATTGTGCAAACTATTGTATGTATTTATGAATTTTGTTCAATGAAATTTATTAAAAAATAAATAAATAAATCAAATAAAATAAAAAGATATATTGATTTTTGTTGTTGGAAGAATCTGGCAGTGGTGGACAAAGCATTAAAAACTTTAACATACCTCATATACAATTTTTTTTCACTTGGTAAGGAAACAAACATACATGGTCTTAAATAAATTTATGAGAGCCACCTGTATACGGGATCAGGACAGACAGTTTGAGGGTCTTTAGTCAGAGTGATGCCTGTGGGAGTAGATCTTTGCAGCATCAGGTAGATCTGGCTTCTAGTTTCTGTGTCTCGTTCTTGATCTGGTTTCTGCAGGTTCTGGTTCAGCAGATGGTGAATCCTCCTGTTACCTGAGTCAACACAGACAGGAAGTGACACCTGCAGCTTTGTTTGACTTCCTGCGCAAATCCTTCAGAAATCTCAAATCTCACACTGACATTAAATTTTAAGATTCCACAACAACAACCAGCCAGGAGGCTGGTTAAACAGGAGGCTGAGCATTGTTTTTGGACACCCTTAATCAGTATTTGGCACATGGGGGTACTACTAGTGTTCTCTATCCTAGCAAAGCCGGTGATTCTGCCCATGCAGAATTATGGAGGATGCATTGTAAACCCAGAATTTTGCCTGGCAGGAGGAAGACTGATGCTCTCAGTTTCTTCCTGAGTGCTTCCATCACATCTGCTGCCACTGAGCCATCGGCTGTCTATTTTTGTCTCCGGATCGCTGGTTTTGTTGACATAAATCACAAGTACACAAAGCAGCTTTCAAAGTCTATGCAGGGATGGCAAGTCTTGGCCTTGACCTACATTCATGAGCTGGGTTTTTGACCAGTCGACTTCAACAACTGGCTTCCAGGCCTCATAAATAAAAGAGGCCTGGAAACCAGGGGTTGAGGTCTATATATTCCAGAATTCCAGAATTTGCTCATCCACTGTGGTCATTGGGAGTTTGCTGATGCAGTGGAAGACATCTGGAACAAACCCATGTCCTTGTCGTTCTCTGCAGTTGATGGAAAGGCAGTCAAGGTCCTTCCCATTTACAGGAACACAGCTTTGAGCATTGCTGTAGAACTTGTGGAATAGGGACGTTTTACACAGATGCATGGATAACTGTCAAAAGCCTGAGGTAACTTTGTGGTATCTTACCATGCAAGGAGGCATGGTTAGAAATCCAAAGATATCTGCCAAGAGCTCTCTGGCTCTCTCTTGGTAGAGACACCCATGGCAAGATGGCACTGGCACCCCANCCCCACCCCATTGAGTGGAGTGTGGACATACACCCTGGAAGAAGTATCTGTTTATTAGGCACCAATGGGAACAAACCCAATTGCTCAACTCCAGACTAGAGCAATATCTAATCCTGTACAATGAGACATCAACACCAAGCCTCTGGCTTTGTAACTGTACATTTTACTGCTGGAATCTTTCCTTTAATTTCAGTAAAACTGAATGCAAGTAATTTTATATGTCAGAGTTTTTTTCTTTTCTTTTTTTTTTTTTTTTTTTTTTTTACACTTCACAGTTTGGTATCATTGCTTTTAATAAGTCAGAAGTTTTGCATTCAGGAGCAGCAGAAGAATAGAAACAATTGGCCCATAAAACTGAGGTTGAAAACATGACAACATGAGCAAATTGTAAAGTTTAAAAGCCTTTAATGACATCGCACATATTTAACAGAGTGAGAGAGAGAGACAGAGAGAGCGAGAGACAGAGAGCAAGAGAGAGAGAGAGAGAGAGAGAGAGAGAGAGAGAGCTTTAAATTCTACAGGTGCAGTTTCATACATGAGAAAAGCTGCATGATCTAACTTCCGTTTAAATATTTGCGGCCTTAAAGGCCAACAGATTTTCTTCTTCATTCCTATTGGTGTAATATTCTGATTGTGCAGTAGGTGGCATTATTCCATACAGTTTCAGTACAATAGATATACAGTGACGGAGAGCACACTAAAAGTATCAAAGAGCAAAAAAAATCAGAGCGCAGTGCGAGAGGCAACAAGCAAGCAACCTTATTTTGTATTTTTCTCCAGGCTGGACTTCTAATTTCTGCGTAAATGCTGAAGTTTTAACCATTTAACATCAACGCTTTGAAGTGTTTATAATACATACTGATCTGAGATGTGTTTACATGGAGACTCAAAGAAAAAAAAAAACAAAACAAATAAAAAGCATCCTTCATTTTCGGGTGAGTTTTCAGTCAATGGGAAGCCTGACAAAGCATGCAAAGTGGACATTTCTACATTGGATGCTCTGATTTGCTGATTCTAAAAACCAAACAGGTGTGAACCAAATAGAAATTTAAAAAAACAAAAAACAAGTATTGGTCCAATTTCTTGTCGGCAAAGGAGGACTGAAGGTTGTCCTTTTTAGAGACACCCTCGCAAAATTGAGGAAAGATTCAAAAACTCAGGGCTGAAACAAAAACTTCAAAAATTAGATATTTAAAAAAAAAAAAAAAAAAAACTAAATTAAAAAAACTAAGAAATAAGGGGCGTGGTCCCTGATGACGTCATGTCACACTCCTGTCAAACAGCAGCCCGTACGTTCTTTTCAGTCTAAACCTGTAAAAGATCAGGTATGGTTTTGAACTGAGACGATGTGCTGCTACGAAGCTGACTGACCAGGTTAAAAAAAACAAAAAACCTAAATTAAAAAAAAAAAAAAAAAANAAAAAAAAAAAAAAAAATACACTGAACTGAGACTAAACACAAGGACTGATGATGTCCGCCCCTTTGGTGAAACATTTCAGGTTTTCGGCTCTTTGCAGGAACTTTTCCAGCTGTTAACCATCCATCCAATGAGCAGCAGTGACGTCACTTCCTAGTTAGTGTTTTGTGAACCTGATATTTTCTGTGGAATAGAATCTAACATTTTTGCAATAAATCCTCTAGAAGCACACAGAGAGCACATTCTCCTGCTAAGACATTTACTGCTCTGATGCTATTTTTTTTTTTTTAACTGTTTTATCTGAGTAAAACTCTGCGGATGTTACGAGAAAGTCGGTGACATCAGAGGCAGCAGAGTTTCGCAAACAGGAAGTGTCGGACGTTAGCAGCTGGCTAAGTTAGCAAGAATTTAATTACGCTTCACGATGGCCTGATGACAGAACATTTCAAATAACGCAGCTTTAACGTGATGGAAAACTTAAATACACGGTTGGAATTATCAGGGATTTTCAGCCATTGTAAAAGGTTAAAGCAGCCGCACACAGGCTCTCTCTAACAGTTTCCAGTCTTTTAACATCAATTTTTCCAAAGAGTTTCCGGTTTAAAGTTAAGTGACGAGATATCTTACGTACTAGAGAAGCTAAATATGAAATTCCAGTAACGGAGAGTGTGTATGGATTTAGATTTTTCCAGCTTCCGAAACTGAAAATCTTTCACCAAAGCGAGGTGCGTGTTTTCGGACAGTTAATCTACTGCTTCTTTTTGCTGAAGAGGCTGAAGCGTTTCTCTTTGTCCTTCTCTTTGTCCTTCTCTCTCTTACCGGGACTCGACTCGGTGGTGAGCGTGACGGTGGCCGGCAGCGTCTGAGCGCGTCCAGACGCCGGCGTACCGGGCTGACTGCCGGGCTGGACCTCCTGCCGATCCGCCGCGCTGGCATTCAGGATGGCTTGGATCCAGGTACTCATCTCCTCCTGCAGGGGGCGACAGAGTCAGCACACTGCTGGACCACTGCGACCAAATCAGCTCATCATGGATATATTTTTTCAGTACAAAACGCAGATTTTTGTTTTTATGTTTAAATGGTCGCAAAATAATTTTTTCAACAGTCACAAAATAATCTGAAAATAAACGGTCGCAAAATAATCTCAACATAGTGTGGTGTGTTTACCCATGATTTAACAATGATAACTGTTAGCATGCATGTTGTAATGTTCAGTATGTTGTTTGTTAACATGATAACTGTAATGCTGCATTCCAGACAGCTCAAAACTCAAAATATTCCAAATTGTGTTTTCACTCTATTATACGGTATATTTTGTCCTAAAAGGCAATTAAAATTGTTTTAAAAACTTATGTCGAGATTATCAAATACTCAAATTACTTATCACAAAATGACTTGTCAAGATCATCATATAACTAAATTTGCAAAAAAAAATCATCTTTGCCCACATTTCCTCTCTGAGCTTCCATAATCTCCTTCTGGAGAGAATTAATTTATTTTTAGCTGCTGCATAGTTCCATATTTTATGAAGCTTCACCAAGAAAACAGTGAATAAACACATGCAGCAAACTAAAGACAAAAACATAAATTAAAAAAAGAGTGATGATTAAGGAGAAAGTTTAATAATCGTGTGTGTTGTATTTATAATGCCAATAAATTCTGCTGTTTTGGGGTTGATGTTGCACTTAAACAGACTTACTTCCTCTTTGGCTTGGAACAGATACTCATTTCCATCAGTGACTCTGTAAAAAAAAAAAAACAGGAATGTACATTAAACTTGGAAAAGAACAGTTCTAATTCATAATAATATTCAGCACTGATAATAATAATAATAATAATAATAATTGAAAAAAAAAAAGCAGACAGCTGAGAAAACACACCCTTAATTTGAACATATTATTTGATTATTTTTGTATTCCAAACTAGAAATAGTCTCAGATTTAAAGTCTTGTTTTAATTTATATTTCTTACCTGAGTTTAAAGACATGCTTCTTCTTCTTGTAATCCGTTGCCACATCACACGTGGCGTCCTTCAAGCTGATTGGTACTTCATTGTGGTAGGGGACGCCCTGGCCTGCCGCCTTGCTGTCCTTATAGAAGCCCATTTCCTGGTTGTTGATGACACAGTACACGTTGTGCCACGACCTGCCAATCAGAGAGCAGATGAGAACAAACTGTCCCTTTCCTGAGGAGCGAGACGTCGTAACCGCTGAAAATCTTTGAGGTTACCGGTTGGACGCCTTCTTGTTGTGCCCCTCCCACTCATGCTTGCGATGCAGGAAACCCTCCAGCTGCGAGGTGGAGGCGGAGTCTTGGTTTTTAGAAGGCAGCGTAGATGATTGGCTGACCTTTTTATTCCTGCCAGAGGTCGGTGAGGGCGTGGGGCTCGTCTCTTTGGAGCTCCGCTCTGCCACGCCATTCACCATGTCTCCGCCCTCCACGCCATCCTGTTCCAGTCCATTCATTTGGGATGAAGATAAACACATTTGAAAATATTTATGAATAAATGAATAAAACCAATTCCTGTTTGACAGAAGTTGTAGATGTCAGCAATGTTTTGCAAGATTATGGTTTTTAATTATATGGTTATCTCAAGATACTTAACCATCAACTCAAAATCATAGCAAAAAATTAACTTTAAAATTTCATCAAGATAAAATATGTTTTGGTGATTATCATATTTCAAGATCGTGACTTAATCAGCTGGTCATCAGTTGGACATAAACATTACTGCTACATTATTATTTAATAATTACAATATCGCCAACTGCTTTCTCGCGTTTCTGAGTTAACACCTGAGAAAACAGTTTAACACGTGTCTGTTACCAGAAAACCAGATGATCATCAGTTGTCGTGGTTAAAGCCAAGGTTTAAATGAGTTAATGACTAAACTGACCCGAGGAGAATCCTGATCTGATGGTAGTCCATTCTGAGCGATGACCCCGCCTTCCCTGGAGAGAGAGAGAGAGAGAGAGAGAGAGAGAGAGAGAGAGAGAGAGAGAGAGAGTTAAAGGGTAAATGATGTGATCTCCTGTTAAGCTGAAGACTACTTTTTTGTTCCTGAGGAATGATTACAGCATTTACTGTATTTGTCTGTCTGTTCATTAGCAGGATATCTCAAAAATTTATGGATGGCTTTGGATGAAATTTAGAAGATAGACAATAAGTTTAAGTTTATTTAAGTTAAGACAATGTGGACTGGAAGAAATTATTACAGGTTTTGGAAGTGATCCGGGTCATATTTGATCCGGATCATATTCTGGATCGCTACATGCAGTGTGCATGTGTGTGCATGTGTGTGTGAGTGACAGAGAAATGGAGGTGTGTGGCAGTGTGAGGAGCAGGTTGATGTTTAGCAGCTGCTGTGTTGTGACACTAACAGTGAATGCTCAGTATGAAGTTGAGTTTGCAGTAAAATAAAAAGCTACGACTCCTCAACAAACAAGCAGAGTCCCTGAATTTTCCATGCCAGCAGCTGAACATAGTGTCAATTCTAATGGGTCCTTTTCAATGAAATTTAGCACGGTGGCTTATTTTCTAATTTACGTTTTTTTTATTGGGGAATTTATTGCCTTCTCACGTTTTGTTTTATCTTTTTTTTTTTCCCTTCTATACATCTTATGTCTGTATATTTAATAACTCTTCAATAAAGATTTGAGTCTGAAAAACGTTCTGATGTGTATCTGAGTGCAGATTTGATCTTGCTCCTCCTTCTCACATGCACCCAGGCTCCACCCCATTTGCCAAAATATGTATTTCCTGTATTAAGAAATCACAACAGGTTGCATAAACGCTAGTCTGTTCAGAAAATATTTAAATCCTCACCAATGCTGAAAGCTAATTTTATTTTAAGGTTATTTCGACATCTCACCTCAGCAAAGGCGACTCCTCCTGTTGAACGGCGTCCGGTTCAGGAGTCGGCGGTTTTCTCCTCATCTCCTCCTCTTCCTGCTGCCTCCTCACTTCCAGTAGCTCCATCTAAACAACAAGTTCAGTTACACCATCACTATCATACAGCCAATTGTGCCCCCTTGTGGTGGTAATTGTAGTAAAACTGGTCACCAATGAGGAAACTACACACTTTATACTAAAACCTTTACGCCTGCAGGAAATGTACAGAATTAGAATGTACAGCTCTAGACACCTTTAGAAGATGTCAGGTCAGAGTTAGAAGGTTAAATCAAAACGAAAAAGAGAGAGAAAAGAATAACCGCAAACTTATTTTTCATCAAGAACACCTCCTATTCGCATTTTATTTTTATTTCCCGTGCTGCTCACCGTGGTCAGCCTCTCCAGGGCGGAGAAACGCTCCTCCCAGGTAGCAGCCGATTTCTCGAAGGCCTCGTGACGCTTGATGAGCTTCTCCACTTCGTCCACGCTCTGACCAACTTCCTTGCTGGACAGGTACGGCTCCTGACCCAGCAGCCACGCCTCGGCCACGCCTGCATCCCGAGAGAACTGATGCACTTCCAGGACTAAGGGGAGGAGAGGAGACGAGGGAGGAGAGGCAAGAAGACAAGACAAGGGAGGAGATTGGGAGATGAGGCAAAAAGAGATGAGAGGAGAAAAGGAAAGGAGGAAATGAGACGAAGTGAGGCAAGGACAACATGAGAAGAAACCAAGGTCACATGGAGAGATGGGAAAAGGATAAATAGAGAGGAGATGAGGAGAGACAATGAGGAGAGAAAGTAGGAAGAGGAGATGATGAGGAGAAGAGGTAAGACAAAAGGAGACAGAGGCATTGACAGGAAAAGACAGGAAGAGGAGATAAGAGGATGAGGAGACGAAAGGAGACGAAAAAAAGAGGAGAGAAAGGTGATGAAAAAAGGTGAGGAGAGAAGATGAGAAAGGCAATAGGACAGAATGAGGAGAAAATGTTGAAAGAGAAGGAAAAAAACGATGGGAGATGACAAAGGGAGCAAGAAGAAGAGGATTTGAAGGTTTGTGTCATATTTCCATTGTATCAAAAACATTTTCTGTTCATTTTTGTTCACATATTGTACAACATAAAAGAAAATAAACATCACAAAACAAATAGAATTGTGGGAAATCTTACTGAGTCGTAGCCACTCCCATCGATCCTCCCACTTGTCAATCATCTCTTTCCTCTTGTCCGTCAACTGTAGCAACTTTTCCTTAATCTGAAACAAAAGAATTCACTTTAAATTATATATGAACCCAGTTTTTTTTCCACTGAACACCTTTGAACAAAATGATTCTGTTTTCTATATAACAGAGTGAAGAAGCACTGGATAACAAATGAAAGCAAGCTCATAAAAGCTTGTAACAGCTCATAACTTTGTTACAACTCATAAAAGCTTGTAACAGCTCATAACTTTGTTACAACTCATAACAGCTTGTAACAGCTCATAACTTTGTTACAACTCATAACAGCTTGTAACAGCTCATAACAGCTTATAACAGTTTATCACAGCTGTTAAGGGCTCATAACAGCTTGTAACAGTTCATAACAGCTTATAACAGTTCATAACAGCTTTTAACAGCTCGTAACAGCTTGTAACAGTTCATAACAGCTTATAACAGTTCATAACAGCTTTAAAGAGCTCGTAACAGTTAATAACAGCTCATAACAGCTTGTAACAGTTCATAACAGCTTTTAAGAGCTCGTAACAGCTTGTAACAGTTAATAACAGCTCATAACAGCTTGTAACAGTTCATAACAGCTTTAAAGAGCTCGTAACAGCTTTTAACAGCTCATAACAGCTTGTAACAGCTTGTAACAGTTCATAACAGCTCGTAACAACTTGTGACATCACTGACCTCCTCTGAAGCGTAGTGTTTCCTGGCCAGCAGAGCCTTTCCTAGTTCAATGCATGCCGTGAAGCTGTCATTACGGGCATCAATCTCCGCCTTGATGCCCTGGTGGTTATTCATCAGCAACTCCACTGATGACACATCTCTGCATACGCGCACGCACACACATACACACACCACACGCACACACACACACCCACACACAAAGCTCCAGTTGTCACTTTCTGAATTAAATGCTATGCTAAAATTCTAAAGCTGAAGTTTGCATCCCTGTACCTGGGTTTCTCCTGGGCCTCAATGAGTCGGATGACGTCCTCCATCCACAGCATCAGGTCTCTCACCATGCTGAAGAAGCGGAACTTGTCACTCGTGTCGAGGAGGCGGAGCCTGCGTCCATCACAAGCCTCCAACAGGCTTCTCCAGGCCTCCAGGACCTCGCTCTCCCTCCGCTGGATGTCATCTGCCTTGTCACCGGCGTATGCTGACTGAAGGCGCACTGCATCCTCCTGCAGCTGCCTGACCTGTCACAGCAAGGGTCAAAGGTCAGAACATAGAGTATGACTGTGCTTCAGATGTGCAAACCCCACTAAGCAAAATTAAGAAACCTATGTTCTCAAAATGATGTTTACTTAAAGATCAAGGCATTCTAAACATTTCTGGGAAATGGTGGGAATGACAATATAAGCTAAGCTAATGGTAAATCCTAACAACAGCAGCTCTGATAGCTAAAGGCTACAATGATGCTAACAGTGAAATACAGTACAGACACAGCAGCTTAAGCCTACAATAACATCAACAATGCTAATAATGGCAGCTAAATGCTATGTGGCTGCTAAATGTTACTAGAGGACTGCTACTCATGCTAGCTACTAGCAGGCCTTTTGAAAAACATTTAAAAACAAAAGGACCATACCGGTGATTTTGCATGTTTGAGCCCAATAAATACTAACAGCATACATGATGTTACTGCCAACCATTTGTGTCATTTTCCAAGATTAGGAGATTTGTCAAAATAATGTTTCAATTTCTTGGTAAAATCAGTCTTCTCCTGGGACTATATAATTTACTCGATTCATGTTAATTAAATTAACTAAATTTGACAAACAATAATAACATGATGGATTAATTATCTCAAGCATGTTTCAAGTCTCTACAAGTTGATTTTTATAGTTACTGGAATGAACTGAAAGCAATGGCAGTCTGAGGTAAGGAAAACAATTCTACTATTTACTGCTCAGGAAGTAGGTTTCAGAAAATGGTCGGCATTAATGTACTATTTATTGGGCTCAAATATGCAAAATCACTGGTGTGGTCCTTTAATAGTAGCATTCACTCAATGCTTTGCATTCCCAGATCAAACAAATATGATGACTGAACAAGCTCTAAATTATTTGCTGTATGTATTGTTTCTGGTTGGTGGACTGAGGATAAGTAGAGAATCTCACAGATCATCTGCATCATCTGAAACACTCAAACACACACACACACACACACACACACACACACTGACCTGTGTTCCTAGGGCCTGGATGTCATGTTCAAAGGTGGTGTGCATCCTCTGCAGCGTCTCCACCGTGTTCTGGTCGCGGCCCACCTCTTCTGGAAGCTTCTTCTGCTTGTCCAGGATGCGCCCCAGGATCTCCTTGGCATCGTGGTAAAACTTGTGGAGCTCAAAGGAGGCAGCGAGGATCTGCGTCCGCGTGTCAATGAGCTCCAGCAGGTCGGCCCAGGCCTCATTCATTCCGTCCTTCCACTCCGCCACAGTGGCGGCGTCGCCATGCCCAGCGTTGATCAGTTCGTCCGCCAGCCGGTTGACACCATCCACACGCTCCTGGCCGATGTTGCCGGTGTCACGGGCGAACTCCCTGAAACGTTCCTGCAACATCTGAGCACAGACCACAGAGGTCAAAGGTCAGTACTGGAGACACACTGTTTTTGGCTGTTTAGTGCTAATGAGAAACATATTAACAGCACAGATTTGCAGAAAAAGTCAAAAGGAGAAGAAACAATATTGCTATTAGTAGGATTATCCATAGTGTTAGTAGTAATATTACATATTCAGTACTAATATTACTGAGTTCCACATGTTGTGTAATAAAAGCTTAAAGCTTTACAGTAATAAAATTGTAGTCTTGGCCAAGTTAGCAATATTAATTTCAGTAGCAGTTGTAGCTGCATCAGTGGTAGTAATGGCTTTTTAGACTACAGTAACATGTGGGTCATTAAAGGACAATACCGACAATTTTCTTTGTGGTAGTCCAATATATACAATAGCACCCATATACACTTTACGTTATGTTATGTTTGTCATGTCATGTCATGTCATGTCATGTTACTGGATTGGTATATTTTAGACTTTTTTTCCCTACCTTCCAGCTGCCACTGATTTCATTCCATTCTAGTACACTATTAAAATCAACTTGTAGAGACTTTAAATGTGCTTGAGATAAAAAATAAATAAAAAACAATCCATCACAGTAAACAACATGTCTATTCAACTTTTTTGTCAAAGTAACTTTATTTAAACGGTTAAACACGGAGCTGCACAGAAGACAACATATGTCTCTGTCGGGAGGTACGGACACAGGAGAAGACGGCTTTTAGAGAGAAATGAAAAATGGCCGTCCCTTTTACCTGTTAGCAGACGAATCATTGAATTTTAAGGTGGGTGAATGACCTGAACATTTGATATTGAAAGATGAAGGGATTTGGTAAAATAACAGGTTTGATGTTTTGAAAACTGGTTGTCAGTAATGTAATGTGTAGTAGTATAGGGCTTATTTATTGGACTTAAACATGCAAAATCAATATAGAAGATACTGTTGTTTTTAACTTCTCAGTAAAAGCCATATTCTCCTGGGACTATTTTCCCTGGCGAAGACATACAGTGTCTTCCATGCAGCTCTGTGGTGGATCGGTAAAATCAAGATCGACAAAAAATTTAGTCAACATAGTATTCGCTGTGATGGATTACTTATGTCAAGCACGTTTCTAGTCTCTACAAGTTTATTTTAATAGTGTATTCAAATGAACTGAAACTAATGGCAGTCTGGAAGGCAGGAAAAACAATTCTAATATTTACCACTCCAGCAGTGTATTTTGAGAAGTGGTTATCGGTAATGTAACATATATGCGGGTTACATATATTGGGCTCAAACATGCAAAATCACCATTTGTAGTACTACCACAACTCGTGCGTGTTGGCTGACACCTCCATCTCAGCAGCAGCAGCAGTAGTAGTAGCAGTAGTACTGAGAATATTTATCAGTAGTAACAGTAGTAGTAGTATCTGTAGTAATGGAGGCAACATACAGTAACGTGTTCGTAGTCCTGTCCCAGTTCGTGCGAGCCGGCCACCACCTCCCTCTCAGCAATCCACTGCTCCAGGTCGTCCACCTCACGGTTGAGTTGGAAGAGGCGGAGCCTCTCGTCCAGTTTGCCCCGCCTCTCCTCTGACAGGTCCTTCAGGCCAGCATACAGCTTGTCCACCTGAGACTGACGCATGCTGATACGCTCACTAACACACACACACACACACACACACACACACACACACACACACACACACACACACAGATCAGTGTTGAACTACCTGGTTCATGATGTTTTATTTCTAACTTTGTGAGGACCAGGCATTATTTTAATGTGGAAGAATGAGGACACTTATATTATGAGAGGACATTTTAGCTGCTCCGTTTCTTTAAAGGGGTTGTTTGCAGGCGAGAACAGGTTTCTGCGTACAGCTCAGTATCATAATCGTCTTAGATTAGGCTGCGTTTAGTTAGGCTAACACTGAAGGTTATTGACATTTGGCAGCTTTGGAGTTGTTGGAACATAAATTTTTTTCAAAGGTTCAGAGCTTCTTTCAGATGGTCTTCGGAGTTCTTGAGGGTTCTTGAGGGTCTGGGGAGTTGTTGTATAGGTTTTGGGAGTGAGCTTTTGAGATTTGGTGTCTAAATCGTTTAGCTTTAGAGTTGTTGGAAGGTTTTTGAGAATAAACAGTGATAAAACTGAGATCCATCCTCTTATCCGACTCTGAAGAAGATGGAGAACAAGAGAATTTATCCGAAATGTCAGCGATTTACTTCAGTCAGGGCAAATGAACGCATTATGTAAATGAGATTCCGGATAAATCCAGAACGTGTAAATGTGTGTGTGTGAGTGTATGTGTGTGTTGTACCTCTCTGGGTGTCCGTCGGCCACAAGTCCTCTGCTGGTCTTGGAGAGCTGGTGGACAGTCTCAGCATAGTCCTCCACCGCCAGCTCCACGATCTGATGCTTCTTCAGCATGGTGACCGCACTCTGCTCATCCTAAAACACACACATACACACACACACACACACACACACAGTTGAAGAGACTGTACAGACTCCAAATTAGGTTCAGTTTATTGCTCATGTGGTGCACAATTTTAATATGTGAAAATGTCTGTATCAACTGACCCCTATGACATCACAAGAGTTACTTCCTGTTAAAGATACAAGTTTGAAAGCTAAAGCTGCTGCTACAAGTTGTTAGCAAATGAATCCTCCCTCCAGGAGTTGAGATTGCGAAGCCCCGCCTACCTTGGCCTTCTCCTCTGACATCATGTAAAGCTCCTGTTCGCTCATCCAGGCCTCGGCCTCCGCGGCGTCAAAGTAGTACTGCTGGGCCTTGTGCGCCTCCTCCAGCCGGCCGTGGCGATGCTCCGCCTCCTCCATCAGCTGTCGCCACAGCTCCTGCAGGTCGGCCAGGCGCTGGCGGATGGTNCCGCCTCCTCCATCAGCTGTCGCCACAGCTCCTGCAGGTCGGCCAGGCGCTGGCGGATGGTGTCAGCCCCAGAAGACTCGTCCTTCAGGAGGCTCTGGCTGCGCTCGAGGATGTCGTCAATACGAGGCTGATGGCCCTGGATCTCCTTCTGCAGGGTCTGGAGGAGGAGGAGGAGGAGGAGGGTTACAATATGGTACATTCTGAGTTTGCATCAGGTTTAAGGTCAATGGGAATCTATACAGTCAGCAATTACAGTAACTTAGCAGCCGTAGCATAAATGTCTCAAGTAAAGTACCAAAACCTCAGACTGTGTACATTACTGGAAGTAACTTATAAAGTATTTAGTTACTTCTCACCTCTGTGTGTTTCAGGCTGTAGTGTTAAGTATTACAGTCATTCAATGTAGAGAGAAAAATCTCAGATTTTGAGAATAAATTCGTAATATTTTTTAGAGGAAAAAAAATAGTCGTAATGTTATGATAATAAAATCGCAGTAATTTTAAAAACCATTTTGTAATATTATGGAAAAAAATTTCACATGTACTCTCATTTATACACCATCATATTGATCATTTTGCTGAACATGGAGGATAATGTCAACCTGAACTATAAGAAAACAGAAAATATTTTGTCCATTTAACCTTTCTTACTGTTATAGACATTATTACTATTTTTATTATTATTACTATAATTATAATAATAATAATTATTATTGTCATTATAGACATTCTACTTTTCTCTTTTTTGATTATCATTTCTATCAGTGCATTATCATTTGAATTTTACTTTCAGTTTTACATTTTTAAACTGATATGTCCCAATATCATTTACCATTCCGACATCAAATTTATTCTTTTGATTTCCTTTACTGTGTTAAATTAATTTAATTAAAATGATTTCATTTTGGCCAGATGACCCTGAATAGTAAAATAAAAGTTATTTTTGGGGTATTTTTTTTTTATTTTTGGGTGAAATGATCTCGTCAGCTTGTTGTTGGTAATTAAAAATTCAAAGATTCAAAGACTTTATTGTCATATGTACAGACAAACGAGTTGCACTGCACAATGAAATTCTTACTTTAAAGAAGTAATTAAATATAATTAAAGTATAGTAAATTAAGTCAAGTTAAAGCAAAGTAAATTAAGTACAAATCATAAATTAATTAAGTACTTGTAAATTAAGTACAATTAAGCAAGCTCACCTGGTTCTTCTTGATGAGCAGCTGGACGGTCTGCAGGTTGTGTCCGTGGTCCGTGGACGTGGCCACAGCCACCCGCTCCTGAACCCACAGCTGCAATGAGAGGAAACACACAGGAATCCCCACTGAGAAACACCAAGGCCACTACTAAAACTAAAACAAAAATCAGCTTTGAAAATTTCAACTAAACATGTAGGAACAACCAGGGAGAATCTTTTGTACAAGAAATCATGATGAGAAACTGATTTGACACAGAGGAGCTGTGCTAAATTTCATCATTTAATTTCAATTAAACAAAGAAAATGATGTATTTCATAACAGAAATAAAATTTAGAAAGTTTGTGTAATATACTGGAAATATGACAAAAACTATAATGCTATAATTTAAACACAGATGTAACTTTCATCTGCAATCAGACAGCAGATCAACAAATCTCAACACGGTCGGTTCAATATTTTGCTGAATTTTGCTGTATTTCCTTCAGGATGTTTTATAGAAATATTTAACAACCAATCAGAGTGCGACTATCCGTTTTAATCAAATCATTCGTTTACTCATTAAAAAAAAAACTCACATGTTGGAGATAAGTTGTTTTTAACATGCAGTTTTGGAAGTAATCATGGTATCAGTCTGGATGCAGTACTTACAATCTCATCCTCTACGTCGCGGTAGAACTGGTGGACCTCCCTGGATGCCACCAGGAAGTTCCTGCGGCGGTGTAGAGGATCCAGCAGCGCCTGGAATTTCTTCTCCACCATCTGACGCCGCCCATCCACCTCGTCTGTGTCCTTCACCTCCTGACCGAGCGCCTTCACCTGACTCTGCAGCTCCATCACCTCCCGCTGACGCACCTCCACCTGATTCTCCAGCATCTGTAGAACCAGAGTACTGTTAGTACTCCAGCAAGTACTACTACTACTACTACTACTACTACTACTACTACTACTACTGGTTCACCTCTACCTGATTCTCCAGCATCTGTAGAACCAGAGTACTGTTAGTGCTATAGCAAGTACTACTACTACTACTACTACTACTACTGGTTCACCTCCACCTGATTCTAGAGCATCTGTGGAATCAGAGTACTGTTAGTACTACAGCAAGTACTACTACTACTACTACTAGTTCACCTCCACCTGACTCTCCAGCATCTGTGGAAACAAAGTACTGTTCGTGCTACAGCAAGTACTACTACTTTTACTACTACTACCTACTACTACTACTACTACTACTACTACTACTAGTTCACCTCCACCTGGTTATCCAGCATCTGCAGAATCAGAGTACTGTTACTACTACAGCATGTACTACTACTACTACTACTACTACTACTACTAGTTCACCTCCATCTGGTTATCCAGCATCTGCAGAATCATGTTAATACTACAGAAAGTACTATTACTACTGCTACGAGTACTACTACTACATTACTACTAGTTCATCACCACCTGCACGAGCAAGGGGCAATGTGAACAAACAGTGACTTGGCACCTGTTGCCATGGTTACCCTGTGGGAGGCGTTACCTGTTGTTTCTTGAGCAGGATGTTGACGGAGGTCAGGTCTTTGCCGTAGTCGTCAGACTGGATCTGGCCCTCCAGGCCGCCCAGCCACTTGTCCAGGTCGGCGCAGCTCTGCGTGAACAGCTCCGCCTTGTTGGCGTCAAACAGACACTGCGCTTTGGTCTGTGTGCTGGACTCCAGCTCCTCCCACATGGCGTGCAGAGCCGACAGCTTCTCCTTCACCACTGCCTCTGTCTCCGGCTTCTCAGACACCAGCAGTGTGCCGTCCTAAAACCACCACACCAAGACGGGTCAGTTAAAGGAACATTCCACCCATTTTGGATGTTTGAGCCTAATATATTCGCAAATAAAGGCTTTGCAGTTGATTATTGAGGCATTATGTGAATAATTTTGGACATGGCATTTTTTTGTTAATCTGTAAAAAAAAAACATGAATATCAATATTGCTTTTCTTGATTAACTCTTATATGACTTCTTATATTCTCTTATCACCTTCTTATGTCATTTAGCAGAAAAACACATTCACCAAATGCAAAAAGTTAAAATACCTTAACTTTGGCATG
The DNA here is from genome assembly GCA_014773175.1 of Lucifuga dentata. Taxonomy (NCBI): domain Eukaryota; kingdom Metazoa; phylum Chordata; class Actinopteri; order Ophidiiformes; family Bythitidae; genus Lucifuga; species Lucifuga dentata. Next base: position 58,440 of record VXCM01002632.1, read on the forward strand.
AATAATCTGGGGCTTAACTGTATACAACCCGCATATGCGTGACATTTCTGCCAACCATTTTCTAAAACAGTAAACCTTATTTTAATTTTCCTGGTTTTTTTTAATCCCCTAATCTTTCAAAAGCAAATGTTCAGATAATAGATAAAATTCTATGGTTTGCCTTCTAACACTTCTGCACGATTATAGAAGTCATGGTCATTTTAATTTCCTGGTAAAAGTTGTCTTCTCCTTGGACTATATTTCCTGGCGGAGACATACATCGTCTTCCATGCAGCTCCATGTTTGAAAGTTACTTCAACAAAAAACTTTAATAGAGCTCATGTTACTGTGACTGATTATGTATCAAGCACATTTCAAGTCTCTGCACGTTGATTTTTATAGCATACTGGAATGAACTGAAGATAATGGCAGTCTGAAAATAGGAAGAAAAAAAAATCTAATATTTACTGCTAACGTAGTATATTTTTTTGGAAACATGTATGTGGTTGCATATATTGGGCTAAAACGTGCGCGATCACCGGTATGTTTGCTAACGTAAAGAGCAACAGTAACATTTAGGGACTATCATTGTTTTACCTCAACTTTTTCCAGGTAATTTCACTTTTTAAGGTTTTTTTAAAGTATAAAAAATGAAAGCAAAAATCTAACAGATACTTTCTCCTTGGAAGTAATCCATCACTTCTGTTTAAACTGAAATCACAGTGATGCTGCTGCTCTGCTGTGGGGGTGGGGTCCATGTGTCAGGATCAGGCTTGGGTACCTTCTGGATCTTGTCCAGCCACTCCTTGTTGGACTGCAGTTCGGCCATGAAGGCCTGATGCTTCAGCCACTTGCTGTGCAGGTTTCTGGCCTCATCGTATGTCATGTCCTGAGCTGTCAGCATCTTCTCATTGATCCACAGAGACAGCTATACACACGCACACACACACACACACACACACACACACAAAGACAGAAAGACCACATGTTAATGGGCTTCAATGTTCACACATGAAAATCTCTGGATGGAACAAACATCCAGGTAGTTTACCTGTTCCTAAAGCCACAACGGCAGTGGGACTAAAAATGTAATTAGTCTGAGGGTGGCACTAGCAATGGGCAAATGGCAGCCCGTGGGTTGGATACGGCCCATACTTTTAATCTATCAGGCCCTCGGATGATTTCTCAATTAATAAAAATGAAAATTTCTTTTCCTTTGTTATTACCACCACCCGTCAACAGAGGGCGCTACGTCATTACTGACGTTGTTCTTTCAATTAAAGAATAAGATCGGGTTGGGTCTGGTCTGAGGGGTGGGGGTGGGGGGAAGCAGAGCCGCACTTAAACATCCAGCAGAAGCAGCTACTTTTTAATCTCTTTTCCTCTCCAGCAGAATGAGAGAGAGAGAGAGAGAGAGAGAGAGAGAGAGAGAGAGAGAATCAGGTCCAGTTGCTGCACGTTAACATCCAACGGATTGATTTTTCCTTGTATATCTCCAAGATCGAACGTCTTGTCTCTTTTTCTCTCTGATAGAACGAGAGCGACAGAGCGAGCGAGAGAGAAAGAGAAAGAGAGAGAGAGAGAGAGAGCGGGACGGGTNAACGAGAGCGACAGAGCGAGCGAGAGAGAAAGAGAAAGAGAGAGAGAGAGAGAGAGCGGGACGGGTCTGGGTGGTGGTGTGTGTGTGTGTTTGTATATGTGTGAGTGTGTGTGTGGCCCTTTCACCATGAGAATTAAATTTTATTGGTCTCCGTCCTCATCAAAGTTGCCCATCCCGCACTAGAGAATGGGTGATTAAAATCAAAATGTGCGCTTTAGATTTTCATATTTTGTGTTTCTTCCTCCTCTACCCATGTAAATCAGATCAGATCAGATCAGATCAGGTAAATCAGGTTGTTTAGCCAATCCAGATCTGGGAGGCACCAATTCTTGATGAAGTGAACACACCTGATTCAGCTGATCAGGTGTAGGTAGAGCAGAGAAAGATGGGAAATATGACTCTGATGTAAAGGACAGAATCAAAATCTTTAGGAATAAATTCTGTGAAATCCCTGAGTATAGCAGCTAATTTCATGAAACTGTGACTCGTAGTTGGAGACATACGGTATCCTGATCAGAACCAAAGTGTTCAACAAAGTGATTAACTGATCAACAAATCAAATGACGTCAACATCCTAAGAACAACTGCTTACTGGCCAAACATCGGCCGAGAACACAAGACTGAAAAAAAATAAAAAAAATTTAAATTAAAAATCAGAGGGGCTCTCAGATGTTCACATTGTCCTCTCATCACTTTTTTTTTTTTAAATATCAATTTAAATTTGACCTTCTGATNATGTTCACATTGTCCTCTCATCACTTTTTTTTTTTTAAATATCAATTTAAATTTGACCTTCTGATGCCTCTAAATACAAAACATGCTCCTCTGCAGTCTTGTGAGGTGCAACAGGATTAAAAAATAAATACATTTATTCATTAAGAAGATTCCAATAGGACATTTTTACTATACACAGACAAAATTTGAATCCTGATGAAAATGCTTGATGGATGGAAACTGGTTTCAGACTGACCTCCTGGCAGTCCTGCAGGAACTTCTGCAGGTCTCTGTTGTCCTTCAGCCTCATCAGCAGCTCCACGGCCGCCTCCCGGTTCTTCTTATGCCTGAAACACACACACAGTCTATCTACCGAGCGTATGTTGTAATCCTGTGTGTTTTGTGTTACACTGATGATTTTCACACTTTGTTGGGTTTTTTTTCACTGATCATCTGAATTTTTTTTTTTTTTTTTTTTTTTTTTTTACAACCAGTTCAGGATAAATATCAGATGTAGTCTGATAAGTCTTTTTTTACACGGTGTAGAGATTTGGCTGAGGGTGTTTGTTATTTTTATGTAGTGTCTTCATTTTTTGTTTTAAAATTAATGCTCGTAGCTGTTTGGCTGCTGGTTTGCTGCTAGGCTACAGATTGTCTTAATGATTGGAGTAGTAAAGTAACTTTTATTCCAAGGCTGACAATAAAAAAGTTTAAATTTAAAGGACCATACCACCAATTTTGCATGTTTGAGCCTAATATATTCAATTTTCATACATGTAACGTTACTGACAGTCATTTCCAAAGGATAAAACCATATTTCAGCTTTCCTGATATTTTGCAAAATCTCTGAATCTTTCAAATCAAATATTCAAGTGATACACCCACCTTAAAAATCCATGTTTCTCCTGCTAATAGTTACACAGCCTTATGAAGTCACGGTCCTTTAAATTTTTCAATAAACGCAGGTCTTCTTTTGGGACTATATTCCCTGGTGGAGACATACATTCACTCTGTGCTTTTTATTGCACTTAAAAGCTAAAATTACAAAATTCTGAATACACATCTTGTTCATGATGATGGATTACTTAACCCAAGAATGTTTCAAGTATCAACAAGCTGATTTTAATAGCGTACCAGAATGAACTGATACCAATGGAGGTCTGGAATGCAGGAAAAACATTTTAATTTACCGTTCCAGTAGTATGCTTTGGGAAATGACTGTCAGTAAAATTACGTGTATAAAAGTTGAATATATTTGGCTCAAACATGCATAATGGGTGGTATGGTCCTTTAATGTGCACATTGACCCAAAATATGAAGACTCAAATCTTATATTTTTCTGCTAAGTTAAGACTGATAACACCAATGAGCTCTGATGTCTACCTTTCATCAATAGATTCAACTTTCTCCTGGATTCGTTCAGCATTGACGTTCCCGTCGCTTGCCAGCCTCCTGCCAGATTCCACCACACCGTTGATCTTGTCATCGTTGGCGTCCATGGTGGTCATGAAGTCCTCCTGCTTCTTGATGGCGGCCTCAGCACCTTCCAGTGTGGTCGGCATCTCGGTGTGAGCCAAGACGTACTCCTGCAGGGCGAGGACGCTCAAGGTCAGAAAGATAAACACGGTGGGATTCAACACAAAGGCTTTGATCCTGGTGAGTAGTAACGAATCATATGCAAGCACGTTCGCCAAATCTCTTTCTGCTCTGTAGGTCAGCCATGTCAACCTACATCGAATCTCACAAGCTTGGAGTTGAAAACACACTACCTGGTTGTTGCTGATGAATAGCTAGTATGTAAAGTTTTTTGGGTTTTTTTTTGGGGGGGTTGCGTATCACAGTTTACCTGGTTGTTGAGGAAGGCCTCGGCCTGCTTGGTGTCCCTGAGGAAGAGCTGGTAAGCGTGGGACTGAGACAGCAGGTTCTGCCGGTTCTCCCACATCTTGTGCAGCTCGTTCCAACCGGTGTCAAGTGCCTGCAGCCTCTGACGGAGGAACATGTGCTGGGCGTCCGTCTGCCCCTGCGTCACCATCTCCCCCATGTCCCGCATCTTCTGGTAATCCTCCTCGTAGTTGCGGATCTCGTTCTTGATGCTCTCGTGCTGGGCCATCAGCTTCTCTGCCTCGGTCAGCGTGTTAGGCATGTCCTCGGAGGCGATGGCCGTCTGCGTGCGGGACAGCCAGGACTGGAAGTCGTCTAGCTCGCGCAGGAACTGCTGCAGTTTCCTGGCTTCGCCCAGAGACTCCTCACGATTCTTCAGGGTGTTCTTCATCTCCTCCCACACAGCAGTGATCTCAGCCAGGCGACCCGTGATGGCCTTGGCCTGGTCTGGGTGCTCCTCCGCCAGCCTCTGGGCCTCACCGTTCAGGTCACCCAGCTTATCCTCGATGGCAGCAAGGTCGCGTTCCATGCCGGTCAGTTTGCGCTGCAGGGCCATGACCCCGGTCAGGTCATTGCCCAGCTCCTGGGTGGACTCGATGACCTTGGTCTTCTCTTTGATCCAGGACTTGGTCTCGTTGCAGTCCAGGTGGTAGTTCTGCACACCCAGCGCTGAGTTCAGAGACTCCTTCTTCTGATCCACCAGGTCACGGAACTGGCCCCACCTGGTGGGAGAGAAGAGGATGGGCAGTCGGTTTAACGACAGCTACAGCCACGAAAGGTGTCTTAGTTTTTTAAAAATAATTTTTATCATGAAAAAGTAGCAGTAACACTATCAGTGATTACTGTATATACTGGAGTAAACTGACCTCCTGATGTTGTTCCATCAATTTATTTATTTAGCAAATTACCTGTTTTTCTGGGTATTGTCATAGTATTCCTGTGATTTTCTGAAAATAATCCACATACCAGTAAACATGATATTTATTTCAGCAGCTGATTTGTAACTGACCAATCACAGCAGCTCTTACTGGCTGCCGCAAAATGTGCTGGATAAGATGTTTAGTCAGGAAATATCTCATTCTAAGGTATGATTTAACCTATTTTCATGGGTAGTGGTAATGGTAGTATTTCCCCCCTGGAAATTTCCTTCTCTGGGATCAAATTTGAATTTCTCATGTATAAACCGACCCCCGATTTACTTTGTGAAATTTGGTAAAAAAAAAAAAAAAAAAAACTCGGCTTATGCTCGAGTATATACGGTAGTTGTCACACTGGTTTACAAACATTTAAAAATTCAAATGAAAATACAATAATACGAGATATTGTTTTATTATTTTTTTGCTGTTTTTTTTTTTTTTTTTTTNTTTTTTTTTTTTTTTTTGCTTTGGTTCCATTGTTTTGCACAGAAAATATTCTTCTGAATATTTATACAGAAATATATGTATGTATATATATATATAATTTTTTTTTCCACACATAAGACTGCATAAATCCAGATAATAAAAAATAAAAGATGTGTCAGGAGAGGTCAAGAAGCCATCAGGATTATACAATAGACCTCCCCTCCCTTCAGGAGAAACACAAACAAGTAACAAAAGAATAAAAACAATGTTGTAATGAGTTTATTTATTGTGTTATGAGTTTCTTCCAGTTAAGAAGTGAGAAGCAGTTTAAAAACCTGTGGTATCTTTAACCTCCATTTCATTTTTCACAAACTGCAGCTGCTAAGGGCTTGTCAGGTTGTGACAGGAAGCTGTATTTTTGAGATTAAAACACAGAAATCAGACACGTAGAAGCTGAATGCTGCATATTGAACCTGTGAATCCTCCACAATGGACTCTGACCTTCACTGACTGCATCTGATGTCTTTAGTAGTTTTCTGTTGGAACTTTACGTAAATTACATATAATCATGTTTCATACATTCATAAATACATAAACAGCTGAAATAAGTGAACACTAACATTTAGCAGTTTAATCCTGATTTCTCAGAGTTTCCCACCTGTTGTTGAGTTTATCTTGCTGGCTCTTGATGTCCTTCTCGCTCGGGTGGCCATTGTGAATCAACTGCCGAGCAATCTGGTTCACCACGGCAACGCGAGATGCCTGATTATTTGTTTCAGGCTCCAGACTTTCAAATCTGCAGAGGACAAAGTAGACATGAATGCATTGAAAGAGGAAGACATGGACACAGACACATCCAGTGCTCTGAGGTCCCACCTGTGCTGAACGACCTCCAGGTCCTCCAGTTTCTCAGGGATCTCCATGCTGTTCAGCCACTGCTCCTTCTCATCGATCCATACCTCGCAGGCGTCTGCCTCGCTGAACATCTTATAGAGGGCCAGTGCGTCCTGCAGCGCCTGCTTCCTCAGCCTCGTCAGCTCCGCCACCTCCTTGTAGCGCTCCTCGATGCCCGCCAGTCGCCCACGCACCTCCTCTGACTCCGCCTCCTCTTTGGGCAGGCAGGCAGCCTGTTCGTGGAGCGAGTCGATGACGGGCCGATAGCTGGCCACCTCCGCTGCTGCATCCTTGTGTTTCCTGACCAGCGCCTGGGTGGAGAACTCATCGTGGCCTGTCTCTCCGCTGGAAACAATGCGCAGGGCGTCCAGGGTCCAGGCATCCACGTCATCAGCGTCTGTCTGGAACTGGTGCAGTGCCAGCGCCTCCTCCAGTTTCTTCTTTCTCACGGCCGCCAGCTGCTCCAGCGCCACCCACAGGGCCTGCAGGTCTGCGATACGCTCCTCGATCTTCGTGGCAGCAAAGTGGCCAGCCTCCACCATGGCCCGGCCCTCTGCAATGGTGTGCTGGAGGTGACCGGCACGGCCGCTCATCTCGTCCTCCAGGGCTCGTTGCTGACTGAGGAGGCGTAGCGCCCCCGTCAGGTCCTTGCCATGCTCATCAGAGGACAGAATCTGCTCCTTCTCACGGATCCAGCCTTCCTCCTCCGCCATTTCCCAGAAAAACTTCCAGAGGCGGCGGGATTCCTCCAGGCGGGCACGGCGCTCGGCTGCCAGCTGAGTGAGCTCCTGGTAGCAGAACTCCAGGTGGGCCACCCGGTCCTGGATGATGTGAGGGTCGCAGGGTTTGTAGCCTGAACAGGAAGACAGCATGACACCATGATCAAAATATGACATCACCTCACCTAAATACTGTACCAGAGTCAGATTCACCAAACCAGTTTTAGCCACATTTTTATGGTTTGAACCCTGAATGAACCCAGAATGAGCAGAAAATCACAGCTTTCAATGATTTGCAAAAATTAAGAGCCAGGAGAAATGTCACAGTTTCTCTAAATCCTGATATAGCTGCTCATTTGTAAATCACATGGGATCATTTTATTCAAACCTTTCAAACTGGTTTTAAAATAACGTGGTGAATCTGACACTGAAGATGAAAACACAACCCAAGTGTAGTTTGGTGTGTATGATGTGGAATTTTAAGCCTGAGAGGACAGATTGTGCTCACTGTTGTCACTGACGGAGTATTTGTTCGCATTGGTAGTGACCGCTTTCACTCGGTCAGCCTGGATGGCAATGTCGGCCTCCACCAGGGCGTGTTTCTGCAGCAGGTCCTCCACGCCCAACAGATGCTTCCCGTAGTCCTGAGACAATAGCAGCATCTGGACACAAAACCAAACAGGATGGATGGTCAGGACGGTTCCAGAGTCCTTCTGGACTTATTTTGGTTTAAATGACACCACAAACTCTGAGGTTGACAAAGCATGGCACATTTAGACCAATAAAAACTCAAGGAGAAAGGAAAAGATTAGGAAAATATTTACTGGTCCACAGGATATAATGAAAGTACGGGAGCAGCGGGGTAAACTGCTAGCTTAGCTCCAAATAAACAACACTAAACGATTTGCATGCTGTATCCAACTCTCCCTGCTCTGAGATCGATTGATGCCTAGCCTAGTTTTAGCTGTTTTGGGGGGAGAGAGGGCTTTTAAGGGAACAAGGTAGCTTCAGTAACAAGATAGCTTCAGTATGTCTTGAGATCTTAACTTTCTTGAGATGCTTCTCAAGATTCTTGAGCTTTGAGTGGTTCATGAAAAGATTTTATGGGTTCTTAATGGGATTCCCTGGTTTGCTGAGAGGTTTTCAGAGGGTTCTAGGGGTTCCTGTGGTCTTAGGTGTTGACCCATACAACTTATAGAGAGTTTTATGTACTTTCAGGAGGTTTTTAGGAATTATTAAGAGGCTGAGAAAAATCAGCACCATAGCTTTCCTTTAAGAGTCATCTCTGTACCTTCATCTCATCCATCCAATCCATGATGTGGAGCATTTCTTGGAAGACTCTCTGCAGGCCCAGGTTCATCTCCAGCCTCTGTCTACGGGCCTTCAGCAGCTCCAGCAGGTACTCCCACAGCCGGATCACGTTGTCCTTCCTTGCGGTGATACGTTTAATGTCGTGGTAGTGCTCCACCTCCAGCTCCTTCGCCACGGCGACCACAGCCTGGACGCGCTCTTCATACGCTGCAATGTCCGTCTCGATGGCCTCGTGTTTCTTGGTGGCCGCCTCCACGGCCTGGAGGTCAAAACCGAAGTTGTCCTGAACAGAGAACAGTGAGGGTTAATCATGTCTCATCATTGAAAGATGTTTCAGAGTTTAAACATTAATCTTTTTTTTTTTTTTTTTTTTNTTTTTTTTTTTTTTTTTTTACAGTTAACACTTAGCTTTCAGTTAGCATGTCACCATGCTACTGTTAGCATCAAAAGTTTAGAAATGTAAATGGTAGCAAATGATAAGTTGTAGAAAACTCGGTCAGGTCAACTGGATTCAAGTTTTTTAATTCTGAAATGTTTCACCATCCATCCAAATGGCTTTTTCTGACAGAAAAATTTTCTGACTGAATCCAGTTGACCTGACTGAGTTTTCTATAACTTATCTACCACCTGGATGACTGAGAATCTTCATCAAAATGTACCGAATGATAGCTTAACGTGCTAACATTTAGCATGTCAAGTTTAGCATGTGAAATGACAACAGCTCCATGCAGCAGCTGTTAGCATGTGAACATATTTACAGTTAGCTAACATTAAGTATGTTAGCATTTTAGTAGTCTAACGCAAGGAGACAGTGGATCACCAAAATCATGATTGCCATCAGAATGCCATTATGATGCTAGCGTGGCTAAAAATAAAAATAAAAACTCATTTAATGTTTATGAAACTTCTTGGTAACATCAAGCTGAGTCAGTGATGTAATTTATATCTAAAAAAAACATTTAGTTTGCACGAATAAAGTTTGGAGACCAGAGAGATTGGAGATTGGTCGAGGATTCTTCTTGGTGAAAGATCTTATACTATGTGACCCTCTGCCATTGATCAATCATGCAGTTTGCAAACCAATAAGATAATGGTTTCAAGTTCAAGATATCAGAGGACAAGACAGAAAGTCACGTGTTGTTTCATTGTGCACGGTAGTGACCTGACAGCTTTGAAAGTCACGTGGTACCTGTGACACGAGTCTCTGGTTTTCACTGAGCCACGTCTCCCTCATGGCGGCTTTGCGGTCGAAGCGTCTGGCCAGCTGTTCCAGTTTCTCCTGACGAATCAGCTCCGTCCTCAGAGCCAGCTCTCTCTCATGCTCCGCCTTCTCCAGCCGCTCCCAGGCCTGCCATTACGAACACGGTACAAACATGGTAAAAACACGGTACAAACATGATAATAACACGGTACCAACATGGTACAAATAGTGCAAACAAAGTCCAAATGCAACAGGAACATTACATCAGCAGAACAATAACTTCCCTCGCTAGTATTATTTAATATAAATAAATAACAGGCACATACAGAAAAAGTGCATTGTCCCAGTGTTACATTTTGTTATCCAGCATTTTTAATGCTTTACTGCTTCATTTTACATGTATGAGACCAGCTTTAAAGGACCATACCACTTATTTTGCAAGTTTAAGTCCAACACTACCTGCATACACGTTGCGTTACTGACAAACTACTTCCAAAACGTACAACCGTATTTTAGTTTTCCTGTTATTTTGCCAAATCCCCTACTGTTTCAGCATCAAACGTTCAGGTGATACACACACCTTAAAATTCAATGTTTCACCAGCTAACACTAGTCTGAATGTAGAAGAGATGTTTTTTTAAATTTCTCTGTAAACAACGTCTTCTCCTTCGCCTGCTAACACAAACACACTGTTTTTCGTGCAGCTCCATGCTGGATGTTAAAGTTACTTTGACAAAAAATTTAACATTGTGTTTGCTGTGGTGGAGTCCTCATCTCAAGCCAGTTGATTTTTATAGAGTACTGTAATGAACTGACACTAATGGCTGCCTAGAAGGTAGGAAAAACAATTCTAATATTTACCACTCCAGTAGGATACTTTGTAATGTCTCATGTAAGTGTGCTGTACACTGTAAAATGTGACAAGTTGATCTTACTTAAAAAAATCTAAGAAACCGATTGCCTTGAAAAAGNACTGTAAAATGTGACAAGTTGATCTTACTTAAAAAAATCTAAGAAACCGATTGCCTTGAAAAAGGTAAATAAATATAACTATTAGTCTTAAGTTCAAGCAGACATAAACATAACTTAAGACTATATAGCTATATTTACTGACCTGTTTTCAAGGCAATCGATTTCCTAGATTTTTTTTTTTTAAGTAAGATCAACTTGTCACATTTTACAGTGTATGAATTGGCTCAAACATAAACAACCACCAAAACCACTGGTATGGTCCTTTAAATGCTGATTAATCCTCTGGATTGTAAAGTAATTTATCTTTTTCTTTTCATTGAATTTATCTTTAATTTACCATCTAAAAAGCTGCAAAAAAAAAATCCTTTATGAGACAGGATGACGAATTTTGGTTTGCGAAAATCTGGGTATTTTCTGACAAAACTACCAATGCTCTACTTGTTTTTACAAACTTCTTGATTGTATAAAAATTTTTTTAAATCAAAAACAAAAAATAAAACAAAAAAACTCCTAAAAAATAAAAATGACAGATTGTAGAACATAAAAGAAAGATCGTAAAAGCAGATTGGCTTTGTGTCCTGGTCTCTGACCTTGTTGATGTCTGAGATGAGTTTTCCCTCTCTGGGCATGTAGACCTTCTGGTTGTTGGCTCTCATTTTGCTCTGGATGGTGAAAAGAAGAACCTCCAGGTTCCCCTTCTCTGTGAACCTGAAGAACCAAGACAGACAGGCGTTAGAAGAGGAGGAGATCTGGAAGAGGAGGTGGAGAAGGAAAAGGACAGAGCTACAGGCATCAAGGAGAATATTGATGAGATTTAGATGGAAGTAGAAGAGAAGAGGAAGATAAAGGAAAAGAAGGAAGCAAAAGAGCGGAGGGAGAAGCACAGGAAGTAATGGAGATAAAGGAGGAAGCTGAGAAGATCAAAGAGGATACAGAGGAAATTATGGAGGAAGTCAAGGAGGTAAAAAGGAAGCAAAGGAGATAGCAGCAAAGGAAGCGCAGATAGAGGGGAAGTTGAGAAAAGGAGTTTGAAAAAGAGGTGAATAAGCAAGCTGGGGAAAATGAACAGAGAAGGTAGAGAGAAAGGAAGTAAAAGGTTAGAGGAGGTGAAGGAGGAAGCTGCAGGCATCAAGGAGGATACAGAAGATGACAAGGATGTAGAGGAGGATGCAAACAAGGGAGGGTTGACGAGATCGCAGAGGAGGTTCAGGAAGAGATAAAGAAGGATGGAATAATGAAGGTTGAGGAGGAGGATGTAGGGGTAGAAGGGAAGGAAAAAAGAGGAGCTAAAGGAGGAGATGGGAAAAAAACCCAAAAGGAGGAAGAGGAGGTAGGAAAAGAGAAAAAGGAAGCTGAAGGGAAGGAGAAGGGTCTAGAAGAGGTAAGGAAGGCTGAGGATGAAGTAGTAGAGGAGGTAAAAAAGGAAGTCAAGAAGGTTGAGGAGAAGGTAGAATATCTTAAGGTTAACAGAAAGGTGGAGGAGGAGGAGAAAAAAAACAGAGGAGTAGAATGTGGAGGTGGAAGTGGTGGAGGTTGAGGAAGATGCAGAGGAGCTTCAGGAGGAGGAAAAAGAGGTTGAGAAGGAAAACAGAGAAAGTACAAGGAAGGAATGAGAGCTGGAGGAGGTAAAAGAGGAGAAGGATGCAGAGGAGCTTGACAAACGGGGGGAGGAAAAAACAGGGATGTGAGGAGAATGTGGAATATGTAGAACGGGTGGAGGTGAAAAGGGAGGAAAGTTAAGATGGAGGCAGAGGAAGAAGTTAAGGACGCTGTGAACAATTCAGTGATGGCTTAGGAGGAGGAAGCTTGAAGAGTTTCGAGCGGGAAGAAGGAGGGAGTTTGAGTAGAATAACGAGGAGGTGTGGAGGTTAAGAAGGAGGTCATGGAAGTGAAGTGAAAAGATGGAGGAGTTCCAGAGGTTGACAGGAATGAGGAAGCTGAAAAGAATGAAGAGGAATTAGAGAAGCTAGAGAAGGTGGAGGAGGAAGATAAAGCAGGAGGAGGTAGAGGAGGTGAGAATTGATGTGGTGGAGTTGAAGAGTGGAGAGAGGAGAACAGTCTAAAGGAGGCACTGACTTTGGAGGTTTCTCCACGGTCCGGTAGGTGTTGAAGGCCTGCAGCTGCTGCTGGACTCCCACCAGGGAGTTGGCGAATTTTCGGTTGTTGAGGATGATGATGGTCTGTTCGATCCACTCCAGCAGGTCTGAGGCCAGAGACTCGTACTTCTCGATCATCTTCTCCGTCTCGATGGCGTTATCCAGAACCTGGACCACAAAAACCACCACGGGTCACACGGTCAGTCAGAAACCAGAACCAAACATATAAACCGTGCAGGACAAATGTCTGCAGACTTTTAATCAGGCTTTTATCTTCATTCAGGTGTCATGCTGCAGACTTCGCGGCAGGGCGACGCCTTGTCAAGCGGTTCTACAAGTTCATTAAGTTGCCTCAAAATTGTCCTTTTGAGAGTTACATATTTTGCAAAATATTCTTACTTTTGTCGGGGTTGGGTGTGTCCTTTTGCTTTTGAAAGCCAAAATGAGTCCAAATATGAAAACCGGAGTCACAGGCGCCATGTTGTTGTTTACTACAAGCTTGGCCTTCTAAGCTTTCCGTGGCAGAGTAGCCGCGGTACGTCACACAGAACTTACTCTACTAGCGTTACCTAAGCTACTAGACTAGCGTTATTTAGACTACTAGCATTACTTATACTGCTATCATTACTTATGCTACTTGCATTATCTATGCTGCTAGCATTACTTATGCTACTAGAGTTGGGTTATTTATGCTACTAGCGTTATTTATGCTTCTAGTACTTATGCCATAAGTAATGATAGCAGCATAAGTAACGCTAGTAGTATAAGTAACCCTACTGTAGTAGCATAAGTAACACTAGTCTATTAGCATAAGTCTTATGCTACAACTAATGCTACAGTGTTGCTACAACATTACTTATGCTGCTAGCATTACTTATGCTACTAGCACTAATTATGCTGCTAGCATTACTTATGCTACTAGACTAATGTTACTGATGCTACTAGCGTTACTTATGCTGCTAGACTAGTGTTACTGATGCTGCTAACATTAGTTATGCTGCTAGACTAGTGTTACTGATGCTGCTAACATTAGTTATGCTGCTAGACTAGTGTTACTGATGCTGCTAGCATTACTTATGCTGCTAGACTAGTGTTACTTATGCTGCTAGCATTTCTTATGCTGCTAGACTAGTGTTACTTATGCTACTAGCATTACTTATGCTGCTAGACTAGTGTTACTTATGCTACTAGCATTACTTATGCTTACTTATGCTACTAGCATTACTTATGATGCTAGACTAGTGTTACTTATGCTACTAGTATTATTTATGCTACTAGACTAGTGTTACTTATGCTACTAGTATTATTTATGCTACTAGACTAGTGTTACTTATGCTACTAGCATTACTTATGCTACTAGCATTACTTATGCTGCTAGACTAGTGTTACTTATGCTACTAGTATTATTTATGCTACTAGACTAGTGTTACTTATGCTACTAGTATTATTTATGCTACTAGACTAGTGTTACTTATGCTACTAGCGTCACTTACACTACTAGACTTACGCTACTATGGTTACTTATGCTACTAGCATTGCTGCTAGCATTACTTATGCTGCTAGTCTTACTTAAGCTGCTAGCCTTACGCTGCTAGCCTTACTTACGCAAGTAACTGTCATATTTCTGCATGTCTGGTCAGCCACTCACCTGCCATTTCTGCATGCCTGGTCCTCAGCTACTCACCTGCCATTTCTGCCTGCCTGGTCTTCTGTTCCTCACCTCCATTCATCAGCCTGATTCATTTCAGGTTCGGACGCTGTCGCCAATTGTTACCAATTAAGCATGGATTTAAACCCCAGTCTCACACTCACCCTTTGCCAGATTGTTCTTTGCCATCCCCGATGCGAGACATTCCAGCGTTCATTTGTGGACTGACCTTCTGTTACCGACTCGGCCTGTCTTGGACTATTCTGCTCGTCGCCCCCCTGGTTATCACCTCTGCCTTCTGTCCCCGACTCCGATTCCAGTCTCTGCGTTTGGACTCTTTGTTTGACTGTGTTAGTGTAGGCACTTTGTCCTGCCAGTTTTTCTGCCTGCCTCTGTGTTGGACTGAGAGCTCTAATAAAGAACTTTACTTGTCAGAGTTGTACTGTGTGCTGCATTTGGGTCCAAACCCCACCCGTCACAGTAACGTTCAATTAAAAATTTGACTATTTAAAAGATTTTTTCTTAAATTTTATGAATGATATTGGAAACATTTAAATTTGAATCACAATTATTTGAAAAATCTATTCCCACCCCCCATCCCCACTAAACAGTGCAGTGGTCCTGTAAGTCCCACATGTTGAACAGGGACCATAATTGTAACGGGAACGAGAAAAATGGAAAATGCAAAACTTCCTGTATTTAGTACCAAACAAGCACCAAAAGGGTTTGGTACTGTGATAGTGGAAAACAGCCATAAAAGACCTAGAAACACCTTCACACCTGAGGAATCTCAGGAGATTTTGAAATATTGACGTCCTCTATGCTTACAGCCTCTGGCTCTTCTATCCAGTGGAGCTTTTAGCTTCCATGTTTTCTCTTTAATCAGCTCCTTTGTGTTGTAGAGTAGTCACGGTATGTCATACAGAACTTACTCTACTAGCGTTACTTATGCTACTAGACTAGTGTTACACTACTCTTCTACCTCGGTGAACGCCGCTTTACATTAGATAAAACTATTTAAAACTGAATAAATGTAAAGCAGTTAGTTGGTGTCTGGACATATTTTAGCCGACTGACCTTTCCGATACGTTTGCCCTCCACCTTCAGAGCCTTCATCTTGGAGAAGTAGTGGTAGTAAGTCACTACGTAGGTGATGACCGACTTCTCATCGGGATGATCCACGCTGATATCTGCAAAACAAAAAACATTTGGACTAAACAACTACTAACACAAAATAAAATCAAACTGTAGCTCTTTTTAGAACCCCGCAGGCCATTTTGTGGTGATTAAAGGACCATACCAGTGATTTTAGCTTAATAAATACTACCTGCCTGTGCATTATGCCATTTTCCAAAACATGAAACAAATTTCAGTTTTCTGTTATTTTTTGCCAAATCCCATCACCTTTCAAAATAAAATGTTCAGGTGATACACCCACCCTAAAATTTAATGTTTCAGGTGCTAACACTGATGCATGTTTTAATTTCTCAATTAAAAAAAAGGTCTTCTCCGGGACTATATTCCCTGACAGAGAAATACATTTTCTTCCCTGCAGTTCCGTGTTGCATCCGTTAAATTAAGTAACTTTGACAAAAATTTTTTTACAGGTGTCATGTTCACTGTGAGGGATTAGTTATCTCAAATGTATTTCAAGTCTCTATAAGTTGATATTTATAGCATATTGTAATGAACTGGCAGTTTGGTAGGTAGGAAAAACAATTCTGCAAACAATATTTGCAGTTTCAGTACCATGCTTTGGAAAACAGCTGACAGTAACATAATGTCTGCAGATTGTATTTAATGGGCTCAAATGTGCAGAGTCACCGGTATGCTCCTTTAAATACACTGAGGCTTCTGGTCTCACCCTCTGGGTCCAGCAGCTTGGTGAGGCCCAGGTGTTGCTCTNATACACTGAGGCTTCTGGTCTCACCCTCTGGGTCCAGCAGCTTGGTGAGGCCCAGGTGTTGCTCTGCCAAGTTAAAAGCGTTCTGCAGGTTGTAGTGAGCGTTGGACTTCTTCAGTTTGTCAAAGTCAATCAGATCAGGCCTGTAAACACACAAAAAAACTTTACTGGCACACACACATAACTG
The DNA here is from genome assembly GCA_014773175.1 of Lucifuga dentata. Lineage (NCBI taxonomy): Eukaryota > Metazoa > Chordata > Actinopteri > Ophidiiformes > Bythitidae > Lucifuga > Lucifuga dentata. The sequence continues at coordinate 74,888 of VXCM01002632.1, forward strand.
TCCAAGTATCCAAATATGAACCTTTTTAACTGTAAGGTTCACATTAAAGACAATTTAAAAAATATATATTTTCCAACCATACTCTTATTTTGAAAGTTTTCCCTTCTTTCTTCTGATTGTACTGTTAGTTTTGAAACCATCCAGTTCAGCTCAGTTATCCGAGGGTAGAAGGAAGAGAAAATCCTGGTGAATGTACCTGACCTGAATTTTAAAACTGTGCGTTTGCAAAATTATCATATCGTTATGCATACATTATCAGGAAACTCTTCGAAATCTAATGAATGTTTATGCTGCTAGCATTACTTATGCTACGAGACTAGCATTACTTACACTGCTACCCTTACTTATGTGATCACTTAAATTTTAAGTGATCACTTTAAGTGACTTACTAATTTCATTGACTTACCTACTTACTAACTTAAACCTTACCTACTTGTGACTTACCTACTTACTAACTTAAACTTAAGTTTAAGTGATCACTTAAACTTAGGTGACTTACTAATTTAATTGACTTACCTACTTACTAACTTAAACCTAACCTACTTGTGACTTACATACTTACTAACTTAAACTTAAGTTTAAGTGATCACTTAAACTTAAGTTGAAGTTATTGAAGTGATCACTTAAACTGAAACTAATAAGATTTAGGTCAGATTATACCAAATAAAGGGATCTTGAATGGTCTTAACAAACTTTTTGCACCAAATTATTTTCTACAACATTCTTAAGATAATTTTTCCCTAAACTTAAACTTAATTTAAGTGATAATTTAAAGTTTAAGTGATCAGTTAAACTTAAGTTTAAGTGATCACTTAAACATTCACTTCAGTTATCTTCAGTGGTTTTAGATAATTTGGTCAAACTGGACTTCAAATCCGTCTGATGTCTGCTAGACTGATGTCTACGAGGATGAGGATGATGATGAAGATTTACCTGTGTTTATGGATGAGAGCGTTGAAGGCCATGCCATCACGCCAGCTTGTGGTGAAGTTGTGGATGTTCACGTTGGGATACCTGCAGAAGTCGAGGAGCAGATAAACCAAACTACAATTATGGTATTTATTTTCATGTCATAACATTAAATCGGCCCGATACACATGTACAATAACGGCTACAGTCGCTCCAGATTACTAGCGACAGTGAACGTCTCACCCTGCCGTCTTCATCTGGCACCAGAGCAGCAGAGCGTCTTTGGCTGATCGTTTCTCTTTGTTGTCCTCAGTCTCCACACTGATGTCCTGAATCTGAAAAATAAAACCAAATAAAAACCTAAAATTCGTCTGCTGGATGAATGTCGCCACAGCAACCATTAATGCATATTCTGTATATATTCCATGATAAATCAACACCTGGACATTTTAATCAATATATTCTGTAACTGGTGCCAATGAGAATAAAACTAATAAGATTTAGGTTGGACTGTTGCCTCAAATAAAGGGATTTTGAACAGTCTTAAACTTTTGCACCAAATTATTTTCTACAACATTCTTAAGGGAATTTTTCCCTAAACTGAGTCTTTTCAGTTGTTCTTAAAGGATTATTTGGCTGGGAATTAAGGTTTCTGGAATGTTGCTGATGATATTTCTGGAAATTTTTTGACACTTTTTTTTTTTTTTTTNTTTTTTTTTTTTTTTTGGAAGATTCTTAGGGGGCTTTTGTCCTATTTTTCTGATGAAAATAACTGTATATTGTCCACACCAAATTTATTTCTAAAGATGGAAATAACTCTGGTTGTAAATATCATTGATCCCATGCATAACGTTATCTGCTTATGACCTTCTGCACGACAACCTTGTTGAGGAACGTTTTTGTCCTGAATGAAGGTTGTTGAATGTTCTCGATGGCCTTTTGTTCCCCAAATTAAAGCTTCATGATCATTTTTTTTTGCAGTGAATTAAGGTTTCTGATCCATTTATGAAGGACTTTTCAAATCAACTTGTCTCAGTTTCATTCTACGTAGCTTTTATTTGTGAAACTTAATTGATCCAATACATAAATGTGTCCTTTAATCTATTTATGACCAGAACGTGAGAACCTTTTTGAGATCTGTTCAGTCCTAAACGAAGGTTTATTGAATGTTCTTGATAGACTTTTGTTCCCTAAATTAAGGCTTCTTGATCGTGTTTCAGTTTTCTGTTTATGAACCGGACACGCCGTTGCATGTAGTAACCTGTGTTCTATCTGGACACTGAAGCCGTTTGAGTGTAGCGAGGGGGTCAAAGGTCGATCTGGGAGGATGATGTCACTGCGAAAGAGTCTCCAGGACGACTATCTGCTGCCAGATATGAAACAGGCTGGACTTTCACCCAGAGCTGGTAAATAACTGACATGTTTCTGACAAAGCTCGTTTGAGCTTGAAACTGAATCTCATCTCCACCTGTTTAACGGATCCATGACGATACAGCTAAAGATTCAATTAATGTAGAATAATCACAGGCACACTGTCAAGCATTGAATGGACATTTTATATGTCAGTTTCCAAGCCTATGTGTTTATTTTAAACTGCAGCTGAGTTTCGTTCCACACCCAAAAAAAGTGGGAGTATCCTGAATTTCCACATTAAATTCAGTTTATTGGTCATGCTGAGCGCCACTCGGTATGTGTAAACGGCTGCGTCAAGCTTTTGCGGCTATAGAGGCGCCATGCCAAGCCAGTAAAAATCACGCTGATGATGTCGCAACGGTTACCTCTGGCTGCTACAGAAGATGCAAATTAGAAAACTAAAGACGGTACTAGAAATTTGGGGGGTTGCATTGGATAAAAGTTTAGATTTCAGGAGGTATTTGCAAGTTGTCTGTAGTTGCAGTTCTGATAATCTCAGTAATATTTCATGCTGAAAAAGAAAAACAGCAGGAAAATGGTTTCTTCTGGAGGAGGAAAATGTGCCTTTATGATGTTGGCATCTGGGATGTTGAAAATGAAGGTGACAGTGTTCAGTTTCACCGTTTCCTGCTAAAAGCAAAGTCGTCATGCATTCCTTAAATTGTCTTTTTACCTGGAAGCGGAGGATGATGGTCCAGATGAGGCCCAGCGTCAGGCGGTGGTTTCCATCTACAATGTCGTGGGAACCCATATTCTCCAGGTGAACCCTTTGCTCCTTCAGGAACTGCAGAGCTTTGTCTACATTCTCCAGGCAGTGGATGCGCATGCGACCCTTGGTGGGCTTCGGCTGGAAGAGGAGGAAACCAATCCAAACCACCACCACCATCAGCACAAAGTCAACATGCAGCATCTTAAAGCTATAACCTTCCTTAAACATGGACGTTTTCAGACTTCAAGACTAAGTTTCAGGAACTGAAAATTACAGGACTTCTTTCCCAGTAAAAAAAACACAAAAAAAATCATCATGAGTGATTTTCAAATGTAATGTGACTTGGACGTGTTTGAAATTGAGAAAATACTTATTGTGTTTTGCTTGACTGACAGCTGAATTGGTAGCTGGATGGAGACACATTTACCCCCTTCTAACAGGGGCCAGTACCGGTCCCAGAGCTAAACCGAAAACTGTTCTGGGCATTCCCAAACACTGGTGCTTAGCCAAAAAACCTGGTTCCCGTGCTGGCTTTTTCAGGCCCAAAAACTTCCTGGTCTTGAGCAAAGAAACCATGATGTCACAGGCCAGGAGACAGGACGCACGTTGCTGGTTACCTGAATTGTCTTAATGAATCTAGCTAATTTCATCATACTGTTTAACATAAACTTAAGAAGTTGAAGGAAGAGCGCAGAGACTGCAAGAGGAAACTCAGCAAGAACAGAATTGGATGAAGCAAAACTAAATGCTGGATTTAACTATCAGTTAATAGATTCTGTTTTGAGTTAAAGATCTGCGAACCAGTTCACAGGGGAGTTAAATTCAAGCACTGCAATGTTGGAGGATATGTGCAAGCCGACAGTTGAATCTGGTTAGCATTCATCGTTTCCTAACTTTATATCACTTTATTGCGTTGTTCATTGAGCTCCGAAGCTGCAGGAAACACAGGTCTGTTCTCAGAAGAGCTGGAAACAAACTAAATGTAAAGAATCTGGCTCTGGTAGCTGGAGTTTATAACAGGTATCAGGCTTCACACTGTAGCTTAATGGAGGCTATTTAGCTATAATCCTCCTTTCGTGCCTGGAAGTGTTTGATGTAAACCACTGCAGGTTGAACTCTTCTCCTTATTTATCGGCTGAATTGAGCTTTAAAGAAAGCTTGTTCTGACCTCCAGGCATGGAGAAACACATGGATTTCTTGTAAAGAGTACCTTCCCAGGAGAAGAAAGGTACAGTGTTTTTCGTAAATCATTTGACTGATTTGCCAGACGTGGTCTCTGTTTTTCTGTAGAAGAGTAGATCGCTGTGTCGTTACATTACGTCATACAGGATCTGATTTAATCTTTGGACTTTGTGCTTTGAAATGAGACTTTGTGTCTGTTTTTAGACCAATAACGGCTTCTAACTGTGGCTACACCCAAGATGATCTACCAGCACTTTAACCTTTCATCATCTCTTCTTTCTGTGCCATCACATCACATAGTGCACATCATTATTTAAATTGATCACTCAGGGTGAGGTCGCTGTCCAAGATATTTGAATGGTTAATCAATTATTGATCATTGAGGTGGTGTGAAAATTACTGTAAAATTACTTAAAGGACCATACCATCTATTTTGCATGTTTGAGCCTAATATATCCAATCTTCATACATGTTATGTTACTGACAATCATTTCCCAAAGGATAAAACCATATTTCAGCTTTCCTGATATTTTGCAAAATTTCTTAATCTTTCAAAATCAAATATTCAAGTGATACACCCACCTTAAAAATCCATGTTTCTCCTGCTAATAGTTACACAGCCTTATGAAGTCACGGTCCTTTAAATTTTTCCATAAACACAGGTCTTCTTTTGGGACTATATTCCCCGGTGGAGGCATACATTCACTCCACGCTTTTTATTGAGCTTAAACACTAAAATTACATAACTTCTAAAAAAACCTGAATACACGTCTTGTTGGTGATGATGGATTACCTATCCCAAGAACGTTTACAGTATCAACAAGTTGATTTTAATAGCAGAATGAACTGAAACCAATGGAGGTCTGGAAGGTAGGAAAAACATTTTTAATTCACCGTTCCAGTAGTATGCTTTGGGAAATGACTGTCAGTAACATTACATGTATGAAAATTGAATATATTAGCCTCAAACATGCAAAATAGTTGGTATGGTCCTTTAAAATTTGCTGAGCTCAAGTGTCTCTTTAGTATCTATGATGTATTCTGCTGCTTAATGATGATTTCACGTCTTCAGATGAGTCTGAGTGCAGATTTTATCCATTTTTAATGATGTACGTACACATATTACTACGTGTTGAGATAAAGGGTATATTTGCTTGATGGACAGGCGTCTCAGCTGGTTGCCACATGATTGACACGCTGATGTATTCCAGGCTCCAACACATTGCCCTTAATTACGCAAACATGAATTCCAGGTTTCAAAACTTCCCGTCAAAAACGCTTGAGGGACTAACGCAGACACGACAGACTGTTTTTCAAATGGGATATGGAGAAAACTGACCATCTTCCTGCTCCTGAACGCAGCGCAGGAAGTGGACACAGAGCTTAAGTGTCCTTGGTCTTCAGGAAAGGGAGGCAACTGCTGGACACGAGCCAGCAGAGAAAGATATCTTATCTGGTACTCAGCATCCACAATCAAGGCCATGTAACCTCCCCCCGCCTAATGTGGAAACGTTAAAGTGTTCCCAACATGTTTAAGTAGCAAAACAGGAAGTAGGACACACCTGGTTCAGCTCCCGCAGAGGTACATTAGATTTCCTTCGTCAGTCTGGGGCCAGAGTGGTTAAATTAGGGGAGGGTGGGGTCCACTGGAGAAATTTTTCTGAAAAACCTCATGTCTTTGTCAATATTTTCAGATCTTCTTTTTTAGAAATCAATTAACCCTGCACCACCTAAGATGTTTTTGAGCAATTTCTACCTAAATGGCATACCTAAAAGTAAAGGCTTATTACTCTGAACATATCATAAAGGGAGTCATTTACTTTGTACCAACTAACATAAAACCTTTTAAATTTTCAGGAAAATGGGTTGGCTTCAAGTTTAGAGATTCTCAGGTTCAACAATGACAATAAAAACACTAAAAATAGGTAGGCAAACAGAGGTTTTTTTTCAAGTTATACATGTTTCAAAATGTATATTTCAGGCACACAACAAGCCAGTTCCTTGGATTAACTTTTGTGATGCTGCTAAATGTGTAAACTCTAACTGCTGAAAGATTTAGAATGATNTGGATTAACTTTTGTGATGCTGCTAAATGTGTAAACTCTAACTGCTGAAAGATTTAGAATGATTGAACATACAGAAAAAAAAGTTATGGCATTTGGCACCTTTGGTGTCCCTGTTTTGGCACAAATTGGGCATCAAGGTATCCAGCACAGTTAGATAACTATTATTTTATGCCCAGACAAAGCTTGGCTGTTGCTATGGTAACCCAAAGCTGATAGGACCACCGACCCATCAATCAAATCCTATCCAATTCTTTTTATCCATGTGTACTATCGCTCTCGCCCTCGGAAGTGATGTTATTGAGAAGCGACAAAGCTAGCTTTAGCTTGGAGGCTATCTTGTGCTTTCGTCGCACTTACCTCGATCATCACTTATCTCCATTTTATTGAGAAATGGTGATTATAAAACATAGTGAACATCACACAGGGATGAGCACATGGTCCCCGGTCTGTCACTGGAATTTTACGCATTTTACGCATGGCGAATGCATGCCTGTTGCCATGGCTATGCAAAAGCTGATAGGACCACTGACCCATCAATCAAATCCTCTNCATGCCTGTTGCCATGGCTATGCAAAAGCTGATAGGACCACTGACCCATCAATCAAATCCTCTGCTGGTCTACTATCCAATCACAGAGAGGAGTTACATCGGAAGTTACATCATCGAGAAGCAACGAAGCTAGTTTTAGCTCGGAGGCTACCTTGTGCTTTAGTTACATTAATCTCGGGATTGCGTGTCATAAAACGTCATGCTTGGGCTCATTTTGTTCAGGAGAATCTAAGCTTTCTGTAGATATTCATGTATCTCTATTTTATTGAGAAATGCTGATTATAAAACTTTGTGAACATTACATCCAGAGTGCTGGGCGCAGTACCGGCTTTAAAGGGTTAAAATTATATAAAATGTAATTTTCAACAAAGAGAAGAAACTATTTCAGTCTGAAACTCTGGACTGAGGAGGATCTGCTGGAACCTGACTGGTGTGTTTTACCCACCAGTCTCTCTCCTGATAACACCTCCAGCAGCTTGATGAGCATGCGGCCATCCCTCAGGTCCATGTACAGGTCGGTGATCCGGCAGGACACTCTGGACAGGTGAGAGTTGACCCACTTAGTGAAGGTCTTCTTCTGCACGGCCTCACGCTCATCTGCACAGACACACACACAAAAACTGGTCAGTCCAAACAAATGAACAGTCTGTAGTATTTGAACATGATAATTGTCATGTCTTTTTCCTTTATGGTGCTAATACTTTTACTGCAGTAAAAGTATTAGCACATCAGAGCTAGTACCTCCACCGAGACTGAAAAGCCGGGACTACATTTCTGCTGCTCTGATAATAAACTGGCCAAAAGAGAAAGATACAACAAGAAGAAGAAGAAGAAGAAGAACCAAAGAGTGCATCACCAAGGCAACAAAATCCCCACTAAACCTCTATCGCCTACTATAAAAATACCAAAATTATCTATATTTGGCTCACCAGCAACATAAACAGAGCTTTGTTTTGTTAAAAAAAACAAACAAACAAACAAATAAAAAAAGGAGCCGCCATACATTTTATTGAAATGAGCCCCTTAGCATTAATTTTGCAGGCTAAAAAATCTCTCTCTAAAATTTCTTCTGGATCCAGAATATGATCTGGTTTCAAACCTCAAAGTTTAATCACTTCTTCCTGTTGACATTATCTATCTGCCCCCAAATTTCATCCAGATCCATCCAGAATTTTTCAAGGTATCCTGCTAACAAACACACAAACAAAAACAAACAGACAAAAAAACTATTAATCACGTAACCTCCTTGGCAGCGGTAAGAGTTATAATAATAGTTATTGTAATAACAATAGTAATAGTGTGGTTATGGCTTTATTTCTTTATTTGTCATATGAAATTTATCCAGCTCAAACTGCAATCATTAACAGTCTGTCATTGGATAATTTTGCCCATTTTTCTTTTCTTTTTTTTTTAATTTGTATTAGTGTATTATTTTTGAAAATACAATAAAAATATGGAAGAAATGTCCAAAAGTTAAGGAATCTTTTTTTTTTTTTTTTTTTTTTCAGAATTCCTGGATCCCTTTAATTCCTGGATCCTGGATTGTCCATGGATCCTGATCAGCACTGAATTTTAATGGGTTCTTCTCCAGACAAGAAAATCTGATTGGAACTTTTTGAGTAATCCTGCTAATAAACAAACAAACAAACAAATAAACAAACAGATGCAGGTGAAGATGGAAGCTCTTAACTTGCGTCTGACTGATGGCAAGTACTCAGTTAGTCTGAGGTACTCTGAGTACTCTGAGTACCATGATGAGTTCAGTGTTATACAGTAACAGTCAGGTTGTAAAGAGATGATGATGAAGAATGACATTTCTGTTTGTACTAACGAGACTCTTCATCCTGAGGAGGAAATGTCCTCTACATGCTTCACATCCTTCCTAATCACAACTTCCTGTTTCCTCTGGGTCAGGGGTCAAAACACCAAAATGACACTGTCCAAAATCAGGTAAGAGATCCTTTTGTTGTTTGTTGTTGATGCAGTTTTAGTGCAGAACTTTAAACTTTAAATGATCGTTAGACGATCATGGAAAAATTAGACTCAGGTCAGATAAAAAGAGAAATGCTGTTTGTTAACATGATTATTGTAGTTTTAATTATTGCAACAATTAACAATTAACTGTTGTTTATTGATTATTGATCAGACTGGATGCTGTGCCTTACTGACGTGACTTCAGTTTGACCTTCTGAATATCATGAGGTCAAAGTATCACTCCAGCAGGAATAAACCAATCTGGCATTTCTAAGATCAATACTACAACAGATTTTGAACTGACAGCTGTGACAGCATGTTTTTTTCTTTTCCTTCATATTTATTTAAAGGACCACATGCAAACATTTTGCATGTTTGAGCCTAGTATAATCAATTTTCATACATGTAACGTTACTGACAATCATTTCCCAAAGCATACTACTGGATTGGTGAATTAATATTGTTTTTCCTACCTTCCAGACCTCCATTGGTTTCAGTTCATTCTGCTATTAAAATCAACTTGTTGATACTTGAAACATTCTTGGGATAGGTAATCCATCATCACCAACAAGACGTGTATTCAGGTTTTTTTTAGAAGTTATGTAATTTTAGTGTTTAAGCTCAATAAAAAGCGTGGAGTGAATGTATGCCTCCACCGGGGAATATAGTCCCAAAAGAAGACCTGCGTTTATGGAAAAATTTAAAGGACCGTGACTTCATAAGGCTGTGTAACTATTAGCAGGAGAAACATGGATTTTTAAGGTGGGTGTATCACTTGAATATTTGATTTTGAAAGATTAAGAGATTTTGCAAAATATCAGGAAAGCTGAAATACGGTTTTATCCTTTGGGAAATGATTGTCAGTAACGTTACATGTATGAAAATTTAATCTATTAGGCTCAAACATGCAAAATGACCAGTATGGTCCCTTAAATCCCAAAGTGACTACAGGCAGTAAAATAAGCAAATATTGGGGGTCCATCAGGTTTTGCTCCTGTTTTTCTTAATTTATTGTTTTAGAATTTCCTTTAACTTATTTTTTTTTGTGTTTTTAAATGTCCTTTTTTTAAAAAATCATACGTGTAATTTCACCTTGTCATATTATCTTATTATGTAATTTATGCAATATGTGCAACTTTTTGTATGCTGCTGCAGTCTTGGCCAGGTCTCCCTCGCAAAAGAGATCCTGAATCTCAAGTGGACTTTCTGGTTAAATAAAGATTAATTATTGTTATTATTTTTTTTTTTTTAAAAGATGAAGAATCGAACGAAAATTGTTTTTCCAATGCCTCCTGCAAACTGTATTATGAGTGATCTTATAAAGTTGTCGCATGTCAAACTGCGTGAGCTGGTAAAATAAATATGAGTCATAATCTGAGTCAAATGCTACACTATCAGATTGGATGCATCTCAGATATTGTGATGATGCTTCATGAATCATAACGCAAAGACAAGCGGGAATAAAACAGAAATAAATCATCAACTTGTCATCCATCTGCAGCAGTTTATACCTTTACCTACTCAGGAGCTGCAGATGGAAATTATTATTATTATTGTTATTATTATTTTATCAGTCCTGATTTTAACCTCAGGCTCTGTGTGACTTTGACCTCTGAGGTCACAGGTCAAACAACAGATGGCACTCAGACGCTTGCAGCAGACAGAAGAATAAAATATTGATGTATTGATCGTTCTGTTATCCCAACCCCCCCATCAGGATCTGGAGCTTTAAAGTGAACCCTGATTCAGGGTGTGTGTGTGTTTTTTTCACAGCATCATTCTACTTTATTTTATTTTCTTCTGTTGGACAGAAATTTTTTTGTGTATCAGTAGGAGCTTTATATCAGCGTTTATCTAGTGTTTGTATTTTTTATAGTGTAGAACATACAGTATGTGTATACATGTGTATAATAGTTGTCTCTGTCTGTAGTTGAGTCACTTCAACTCAACTACAGACAGTAGTTCGGTCACTGAGCTGAACCACCGGAGGTCAAAGGTCGGCCAGTTGACGGTGGGTTCAAAGGTCCTCCCCGTCCCTGTCCACTGAGTAAACATCTTGCGCTCAGAGGAAAGGAATGCTGAGAGCTTCCTGCATCGGGTTTTAGCATTTTTAGGTGTGGACGCAGACAATGACGAGCTGCGGAGGTTAAAGGTCAGGGGTCACATCCAGTCCAACTCTGAGCATAGGGCTACACTCTTTTGCTTGATCCAGAATTCTCTGCTGGCTGGAGCGTTTGACTGGCTGAGACATAACTAAGTCACTGTCAGCATTAATGCACAGACCAGCCAGTCATTCTGCAGCTCAACCACTCGCCGATTCCCACAGACCAACGCTGCAGTGGTGTGTTCATGTGCTGTCATAAAGTTTTGGAAAATCATTTCTGTCCTGGGAGGTTCCGCAGGTTCCATGTTTTGTAATCGTCTTAGTATTTTCACATAAGAAGAATTTCTTTGGACAGATTTGATTTAATTCATGTGTAAGTTATCATTTTAGCATCATGAAGGTTCGGTCAGTCTGTGTGTCCAGACTGAAATATCTCAACGGCTGTTGGCTAGAATCTCACAAAATTCATTTCAGGCGTTCGTGGTTCTCAGAGGATGAATCGTAACAACTCTGGTGATCCCTTGACTTTTCAACACCATCAGGTCAAAGTTTATAATTTAGATCCTGACAAGACACCTCAAAATATAATGAACAAATCTGCAGCTGCCTTTCGGTGTAACGCTAACATCAGCATGCTCATTACTAACAAGCTAGTGTTGGCATTCTAAAATGCTAAATTATTCATATTAGCAAGTTAAAAGCTACAACTGACAACTCAATATGCTCAATATTAGCATCTTCACACACAATCTGAAGGCGTGTTAGCATGCTAATGCTATCATTATTCTCAAAATCCACTTTAGCCTGATGCAAGCTGAGTTCAGTCTTACAGCGTAGGGCTGAGCCTGGCGAGCTGAGCCTGAGATGTCCTAAAATGGCCATGGTGCAATGATTAAACCTTTTGGATTGAGGTAACAACATGGCTGGTGCCACCCTCAGGATAAACTTTACATTGTTTGCCCCACTAGTGGTAAGAATCTAAGAAAATCAAAGTTGTCTCAACCTTTTTCTTTCACTCAATGAGTTTGTTTTCTGGCGTGTAATGAGCCATACAGCCTTACAGGGGCACTAGTCTGAATACAGTCTGTCACTCTGGTTCTGACAGAAAACAGAGATGAGAAACATCTAAATGAGACTTCCCTCCATCATCCTTCAAGCCTCTGTGACTTGTGACCTCTGACCTCCTTCATTTCAGCTGCCTGCCCTGCTGTTGATCTGAACCTGATCCAGTTCAGATGAACCCAGATCTGTTCCTTCATGTCCTTACCTTGCAGCTGTTTGAATCGACCCTCTAGCTGGATGTAGTTGACCGAGGGCTGAGCCTGGTGGGTCGAGTCCGCACGGAACGAGTCCGCTGACCCCCAGTCCATATCCATCTACACCCAAATGTTTCAAAAGACTCCAGAAAAATCCAGAAAGAGGAAAGAAGTCCTGCTGAGACCCTCAGCTGAAGAAATGGAGGGAAGACCCTCTTGCAGGTTCAGTCACCAAAAGCCAAAGTATCCAAGCAATAATGATGAACTTATTATCATAATTTTAAGCATTAATTATTACAGGTAAAAGCTTAATCGATGCAGCCTTCATGTCTGCAAAGCCACGATTACAAATAAAATCTTCGCTTGTGCAATACAAAATAAACAAATTTATCTTTTCTGAATTCAGCTTTTAAAATTAAAAACGGTTTTAATGAGCTCCAAATTATCTGTCTGTAAACCAATCAGAAGCAGGTGTCAGCCTTAAAGATGATATATGCTAAAAAATGTTTTTGCAAAAATAAACTCCAGCTGAAATCAAAGACAAAGAGGTGGTTTTCACAAAGTAAACAAAGGCTGAGGCGAGTAAAATCCCACAATGACTTTGGAACAAAACACAAAAATAGAAAATTATAATCCTGAAAACAAAGAGCAAAGACGTCGCCGTGTGTGAAGCACAAACTGTTTCAGGTCCGCAGAAAACGTCGTCATGAGAGCGCGCAGAGGCGAGAAGCACCCCCGGAGAGAAATACAACAGAGAAACGATCAGATTCTCCCTCAGTCTGCTCTGAATGACTCCTCTCTGCCCCCCTCCACACACACACACATACACAGGCGCGCACACACATGCACAAACCCCACCCACTTGCACCCACCCCACTTGCAAAATCAGAGGGGGAGGCGGAAACCCCTCAAAACACACACACACACACTAAAAAAGACTGTGAGTCCCAATTTATCCAAATTTCCTCGAAACATTTTTATATAAATACAAAACACACACACGGTCTCTCAGAAAAAGGCTTCTCTGTAACATGTGTTTGCATTTTAAGTTTAACTTACACAAATTTTAAGAATGTACTAATTTATAAATTAAATGAAGTAGTGTTTATTGATGTTGATGTATTTTGAGTTTTGAGAGGATTTAATGAGACTGAAAGGCTAAAAATGGCGTCGGCGCACAGACACATTCATCATTCAACTGGCGAGAAACCATCAAAGCTGTGAAGAGCGAGACTTTTTACAGTGTAGCATCCGTGTTCAGAGGGGGATGTGTCGCTGAACAGAAGGTTGTAATTCCAGCCAACCAATGGCCCTTCAGCTCAGTGATGATGTCATCCAGGGAGACGGAGAGTGAGTGTGTGTGTGTGTGTGTGTGTGTGTGTGTGTGTCGCGGTTCATTTCCATGCATTGTTGTCCACTGACATTCTTGACTGACTGAGTGGGAAATAAGAAATGCGACTTCCTCAAACCACAAACATCCTGCAGTCCACACGTGCGTGCACACACACACACATCCTCTCAGACAAAGCAGGAGTCTTCACCTCCTCCTGCAGGAAATCCTCCATCCAAACAGGAATGAGGAGGCTTTCTCCACTTTGAGACAAATGTGATGAAACTACAGCTGAGAATCACAGTTTAAAATGTAAAATATGACATAATACAATTGACATTTAGCAGCATTATTAGTAACAATTATTATGCATGTGCAGATATAATAAATTTGTAGTTCAAGTTACACTATTTTTGTAAGTACTGAAACTGAAATAACAGAACACACAGAAATAATATACACAATAGAGAGCCAGACAATCATACAACACTTACCAATGTTTCACCAACCTGCTTCACACCCTACAACCCCAAGACAGCCTAGCAACTAACTACATAGAAATCACATACCAACACCTTAGCAACCACCCCACACCAACCTACTAACCACCCATTAACATAGCAACAATCACCGCAGCACATTAGCAACCAGAGTAACCACCTAACAGCACCTTAGTAACCACATATCAGCCCCATAGTAACCATCTAAAACCCATGGGAAACACTCAGAACAACCTAGCAACCACGTACTTACACTACAGGAACCACCCACTACCCTTTCTACTAGTTAGCAATCACCTTACAAACACAATAGTAACTACCTGGTAATCCCTAAGCAGTCACCCAGATGAATCTAGTAGCAACACCCTAGTAGCAACCCCATCCCCTACACAGCAACCACAACAAAAAAAAAAGCCCTCGCAATGATCGAGTTAAAAACTTGAAAACTACCATTAAAACCTCAGCAAACCCTTTAGCACCCACCACCAACACCCTGTAGCTGTACATTTAGCAACCAACTACCAAAACCTTTGCAACCTCCAACACAGACCACAGTAACTGTGTTTACCCAATAACACCCCAGCAACCACCCTGAACATATAGCCATTTCAAAAGCCCTAGCAACCATCTAGTGGCTCTATGACAGACATTTACAAACCCTCTACAACACCCATGTAACCAGTGCAACAAATGTAGCAGCCTCTTAGCAACCACCTACTAAAAACCTGCCAACCATTCTGCAGTTACAAGCAACACGGTAGCATTTTGTTAACATGAAACACTGCAGGTCACAAAAAAAAAAAAAAAAANAAAAAAAAAAAAAAAAGTTAAACATGTCAAACTGTCAACATGGATCCACTTCCTGTCTGCACTGCTGGGTAATTCAATTTTGAACCAATCAAATCTCTTGCAAAGTGGCTGAGCTGACTCCTGTCCAATGAAAGAAGATGTCCCAGACTGGAGCTTTCACCTTACTTACCATGCAGGTGGTGTCAGCCACAATCCACCCAAATCAGCCTGAGAACATGAGATGTGAATACGTGTGAAAACATTTCGCTGTTTTTTTTTTTTGTTTTTTTTTGTAACCAGGACGACTGCATGTAAACACAGTAGCGCTTTCAGCTGATCTGTCACGGCGGAGCTAACGCTGCTCCGCACACTGGGAATCTGTTCTGCAGGGATCAAACCTGTGACCGTAAGAGGACAGAGCTGACTGTCATATGACCATGAGTTCAGCGGTCTGAAAACATTCATTCACAGAGCGGAGAAATTAAATTAGCGGCGGTGAAAAATGGGGAGGGGCTGGTGTCTCAGCAGACTACTGAGCATGCTGGGAATCTGAGTCATCAATAGTATTATGGTACTGTTAGCCTGCTGGCTAGCATTATCAAAGTATAGCTGACACCAGTGGTGGGCCGTCAGGGCCAGCAAGACCTTCTCTGCTGGCCTAGAGATTGTCAGAATCATTAAATTATGTTTTTATAATTTAATATATATTTTTAATTAATGCTATTTATATATTTTACAAAGTTTGCTCCCATTAGTCTATTATTAACATCATTTCATCGCTACGGTACTCTCTCCCTCTGTCATGCTGCTTCCAGTGCAGCTCATATAAATTAGAGCTTTTATCCAATCAGATTTTTCCACCTGTGCTGTCTCCGGGTAAAAAAATCTAGCCTGAGGCCTTCAGAATCACCAGTGAATCTCCTCTGCTATTCAAGCAAATAGGACGATGTTGTTGATTGTCATATTCTTTAACCAATCAGATATTGAGTTTGCCATGTTGGGCGTATTCTTTTACACATCAGGGCCTTCTAGCTGGCCTCGGCCTACGTCATCAGAGTACAGCATTATGCTAACAGCTAAACAGCCTGCCAGAAATTCATCAGAAGAAGAAGAGGGCTGGTAAGTTTAACTAACTCAAGTAAACCTAGATAGCACGTAACGGAGCATTATCTAATATTTATTTAAACTTTCTTTCTTGATGTTTAGATTTTTACTTAGTCCTGTTGTTTTTTAACACAAAATGGCTGAAGAAGGAGAAGAAATGGATTCACTAGCAACGCTTTTTTCACATTTTGGAACTGAAATGCACCGATAATGTACAGCCGTGTGGTTAAACTCTTTCTAAAGACAGAAAGGAGGATGGACTTTGTCTTCAGATGATGAGCAGCTTTGGTAAGTCTGATGGATTTTTATGTGGCTGGAATCTGTGGAGAAGCCTGTTGAATCTGATTGTGTTATTTGTGTTTTACAGCATTTTTGCTTACTTGCTGGTCGTATGAGTAAATGTGATGGTTGTTGTGAGTTTGTTCTTGTTTCTTTGGTAATGACACTGATTTAGGCTATGCCATGTTTATATGTGATGCAGCATCCTGTCATAATGCGTAATAATGCTACATCCTATTCATGTCTCTGCAGTTAATGTGTTGTAACTGTCATAGGTGTTGATCCTCGTGTTGCTAGAATTAAAATGTTGCACTTGTATATTTTGACCTGCTGGTGGTGCTAGGTGACCATAAGATGTAGCTAGCCTGATGAAGATGGGCGGAGTCATGCGAGTGCAAATCAAGCGAGCGCAGCCACTGTTAAAGCTGCTTGGAGGTGAAAAAGCGGTGTCCCTCTTCTATTGCTGTCTTACAGAATTAAAACATGGCTAACCAGTGTGCTAACATGCTAAATGTTAGCATGTTAACACATTAATTGTCTGCATGTTAAAGTGCTAATGTTAGCCTGCAGCTCATAGCTGATGAAGCACATTTGAGGCTGACGGGAACATGATGATTTTGATGAAATGTGGATCAGCGAGTTGTTCTGGTTCATGCTCATGAACACCCAGAAAGAGACTGATTGAAATGTGAAGTGGTCTTGCTGAGAAATGTCTAGGCTCCGCCTCCAGCAGACACAAAAACGCCACCGCCATGATTAAATACTCATACTACATAATAATCTAATAAGCAGAGTTTTATTAACATTTACTGAACACATTTGTGTTCTTTCTTCCCTGAACCTCCCTCCTCCTCCTCCTCCNCCTCCTCCTCCTCCTTTCCATCTTCATTCCTCCTCTTCCTTCTTAGGAATGCAGGAAAACAATGTCATGTGAGAGTCAGAATGTTCAACCACAGCCAAAGGCTCTCTCTCTTTCTCTCTCTGCCTCTCTGTTTCTCTCTTTTTTTCTGTCTCTCTCTCTCTCTCTGTCTCTCTGCCCCTCTCTTTTTCTGTCTCTCTCACTCTGTGTCTCTCTCTGTTTGTCTTGTCTATCTTGGATTGTCTCTACCTCTTTCTCTCTTGTCTCTGCCTCTTTCTGTCTCTCTCTGTCTGCCTCTTTTGTCTCTCTGTTTCTCTGTCTCTCAGCCTCTTTCTGTCTCTCTCTGTCTCTTTTTCTCTCTGCCTCTCTCTNGTTTCTCTGTCTCTCAGCCTCTTTCTGTCTCTCTCTGTCTCTTTTTCTCTCTGCCTCTCTCTCTCTCTGTCTCTCTGCCTCTTTTGTCTTTCTCTGTTTCTCTGTCTCTCAGCCTCTTTCTGTCTCTCTCTGTCTCTTTTTCTCTCTGCCTCTCTCTNGTTTCTCTGTCTCTCAGCCTCTTTCTGTCTCTCTCTGTCTCTTTTTCTCTCTGCCTCTCTCTCTCTGTGTCTCTCTGCCTCTTTTGTCTTTCTCTTTCTGTCTCTCAGCCTCTGTCTGTCTCTCTCTGTCTCTTTTTCTCTGCCTCTCTCTCTCTCTGCCTCTTTCTGTCTCTCTCTCTCTGCCTGTCTCTTCTGTCTCTCTTTTTCTTGCCTGCTGTTCATTTCCTCTCTTTCATTTAGTTCGTCTTTATTGTTGTTGCTCTGCTTCCTGTTGCTGTTGTTTTTGTTGTCTTTGTCATACTTGTTTTCATGCTGTAATTTGTTTTCACCGTTTTCTTTGTCATTGTTAATTTCTGGTTTTATCATCGTTGTTGTTATTCAAAATTTATTGTGTTCCTGTTGTTTTTGTTGTTATCTGCCATCATTTGTCATATTTGTTTTTTCTGTTTTGATATTTTTTGTTGTTGTTGTTCATGTTTAATGATGTCATCATTTTTGTGTGTGTTTCTTTATTCTGCACTGTAACGTGTTTTTCGGCCCACAACGTTGACTTAAGGTGAACTGAGCGCTCATACCTGCCAGCGCTTTGATGCGCGAGCGCTCGAACAGGCGGGCGGAGCTGTTCTCGTTGTCCCACTCATCATCCCAGCGATTATTGACCGTGTCGCTGCTGCTGTACTGCTGCTGCAGCTCCATGTGGTCGAACTCGGAGGCCACCGTCGTCATCATGACCTTTCACCTCTCAGACACGCACCTTATTGTCACCAGAGCCACGCCCACATCGGCAGCTTCAGGCTGAGCCCTGTGGGACAAAACACAAACACAAACAGGAAGTGATGAATGCATCAAAACACAAACAGGAAGTGATGAGACCTGTAGACGTGTATTGATTTAAAGAAAAATTATTATTCTCTAAATTTAGATATTTCTAGGTAACCTTTCTAGAATACCTAAAATATTGTTCAATACATAGAATTTAATTCCAAAAATTATTCTATAAATATATATATACTTTTTGCTTGTTAGTTTCATAATTACATAGAACATTATCTATTAAATAGAATTTTTTCATTTGTTGTCCATAAATTTCTTTAAATTCTATAAATTTGCATAAAAATTATGACATTAGAGACTCTGCTGAGTGCATTAAATACAGAGGTCAAAGGGCAGAGGTCACAGCACAGAATGATGTCAGAGGAAAAGTTAGAAAAAAAGCCAAACTATAAAAACACAAAAATGTTTCTGTTTGAAATTCAGCCACATGTTTATTTTTATTTTTGGATGAATTTCAAACAGAAACATTTTATTTTACATTTTATATATATATCAGTAATGAACTTAAATGATTTTGTTTCAGTTCTGATAGAAAGGGCATGGCTCAGTCTGCAGTATGACAGCGCCCCCTGCTGGACCATACACAACATCACAATTCTCTATTCAAATTCAACAGCAAACACACACACACACACACACACACACACACACCAAGTNATTCTCTATTCAAATTCAACAGCAAACACACACACACACACACACACACACACACACCAAGTTGCTTAGTTTTAATTCTGGGTACTAATAACAGAAACTTTGGGCTTTGGAGTTTTATTGCAAAGTCCCTTATTTTGGATTAAAGTGTAATTTTTAGCCCAGTATGAGCTACTAAATTCAAAACTTTGTTCTAGTAAAATCTTATTTTTATTGCATCAAATTGCACGTTTATAGGGTATTTTGCGATTTCATTTGTTTGCTTGCTGCAGTGTTTCCGTCTCTCTGGAGACTCAAACTGCATTTACACACGAGAACTCAGGAAACCTCCCCTCTCCCACCCTACATCTGCTACACATCCCATAAAAACTGTTTGAATGAGGAGATTTAAGACAAAAACAACAAGAACAACAAGAAAACCTCTATCAGAACATCAATTTTGTGACGCGTAGAAAATTAACAACTGATGATGTTTCCTACAAAAACGAAAATCTGTTTTTTGTTAAGGAAACTCAACTCTTCCCCTTGAGTTTTCACAGTAAAAGCCTTTCAGCAGTTTGTCGGGCAGAATTTCTCCCCTAAAAGAGCTTTTATTGTGAATCTTAAGGAAGTGTTTCATTTTATCTGAATTAATCTGTATTTATATTTTCCTGTTGTCTTTTTGCTTTGTCTACTTGTAATTTCCTGCTTCGCTTCCCACAACTCCTGTTACACCTGGAGGTTTGAGAAGAGGGAATCTCACTCTGAAACGTCTCTCCTTAAGTTTTTCCATTTTGTTTCTTACATAATAATAAGGTTTTTAAGGAGTTTTTCCTTGGGTTGGTTGGAAACCATAAACGTGTGGGCCTGTAAAACCCTTTGACACACTGGATATGATGTTGTACAAATAAATAAACTTGACTTGATTAAAATTGTTAATAAGAACTTTATTTTTTTCTTTTCTCAGACTTTGTTTCTTGATACAGGCCACGCCCATGGATATTATCTGAGTATTTATGGTAAATCAGCATTGGATATTTGCAGGTTGCAGTAGATATTTATGTATTACAATTTGCAATACATACATTTTTTTAGGTTGTGTTTTATAAATGTATCCTTCACAGTCATTTTTCTTGATGTAATATTTCTGTTTTTTAATTTTAAGTTATTATAATAATGTAATTGCAAATTAAGTTTATTATTCAAAATTCACTGTTATATTATGGTTCAACTATAAAATACTGTATCTGGGCTCTTGACTAAGAGAATCTGAGGCTTCCTCACTAAAATATTTATGTAAACTGCACATTATTCTATTCTTTGCTTCAGTAGATTTTTCTTCTCTGATACTAACATTGATACTTGAGAGGCAGACAAAAGCTGATGTGGATTTATTGATATCTGTGCTCAGGAATAATCAATTTTTCATTAAAAATAAAGTGTTAGCAGCAGCGGGCATTGTGGCTCCGCCCCCTCTGACAATGTCACTAGCTGCCTGAAAACACTCAGTGAGCTGATGTGTTTAAGTGCTGAGCTGTGAGTCCGTCTGTGTGATGTCATGCTGATGGGAGCTGTGCTGAGCTCTGACTGGCTGCCGGGTCAGCTGACCGGGGATAATGGAGGAAGTAAACAACTCCATCATATCACAGTTATTGGATTGAACAGAAGGACCCATTACAGCACTCAGAAAGACTTCCTGTGTGTGTGTGTGTGTGTGTGTGTGTGTGTGTGTGTGTGTGTGTAGTGGGCTGGGTGGGTGGATCCCAAGGGAATGAACAGTCCATTAATGGCTTAGGAAAGACAAGCCTTCCCAGAATCCTCTACTGCAGATGGAAAACACAGAGCATCATCTCTGATCCAGCGGTGGAATCGTCGTAGCACAGAAAGAAACATTCAGACAGTCAATGGTCAGAGGTCTGACACAGAAGTGATGATGAACTTCATTCAGTACCAAAGGTGGGCGGGGCCAAGTAAGCACGATTAAGAAAATTTTTTTAATGGTGATGCCACGATTTTCCACATCAGATTGAGTTCATTGGGTCATTTAGAACACTATTACACGTGAAAAATATCTTTATACAGGCTTTTGTGGCTGTAGAGGGTCCTGTTCAATGTCAGGGAAACTGATCCTTATGACATCGTAAGGGTTACTTCCTGTACTTCCTGTCAGTGATGAAAATACAAGTTTGAAAACTAAAGACACCCCTTAAATGTTCTTTTTTTTTTGGGGGGNGGGGGGGGGGGGGGCAAGTCTTCAATGCTAGACTCTTAAGGGTTAACGATTGATTTCTCAGGATTAACTGGACCTAAAGATTAACTTTGGAATCCTGAGAGTTAACATTTGAATCCTAAGCATTCAGCTCCTGAGAGTTAACGTTCAACTCCTGAGGGTTAACTTTCAAATCCTGAGGGTTAACTTTTGACTCTTTAGGGTCAAACTGAGGTTTGACATTAATGTTCAACTCTTGAGAGTTAACATTCGTCTCTCAAGGCTTAACGTTCATCTATTAACATTAACATCTATTAGCATTAACATTCAATACCCTCAGGTTAACGTTTAACTCCTGAGGTTTAGCATTCAACTTCTGCGGGTTAATGTTAGACTCTTGAAGGTTAACATTCATCTCCCGAGGATTAATGTTCAACTCCTGAGGGTTAACGTTTGAATGCTGAGAGTTGACATTCGACTCCTGAGGGGTATCATTAGACGCCCGAGGGTTAATGTTCAACTCCAGAGGGTTAATGTTCAACTCCAGAGGGTTAACGCTCAGCTCTGTAGGGTTAATCTTTGACTCCTAAGCATAAACTTTCAACTCCAAAGGGTTAATGGATTAACCCTCATCTACCGAGCATTAACATTCAGTTCCCTGAGATTAACACTTAACTCCTGAGGGTTATCGTTATACTCCCAAGGATTAACATTCAACTCCTGAGGGTTAATGCTCAACTCCAGAGGGTTAATGTTTGACTCCTCAGGTTTGATGTTTTGACTCCTGAGGGTTAACACTCAACTTCCAAGGGTTAACGTTCGTCTCTCAAGGATTAATGCTTGTCTACCTAGCATTAACATTCAATTCCCTCAGGTTAACGCCTAACTCCTGAGGGTTATCGTTATACTCCTGAGGGTTAACGTTCAACTCCTGAGGGTTAACGCTCAACTCTGAAGGGTTAATGTTTGACTCCTCAGGTTTGATGTTTTGACTCCTGAGGGTTAACATTCAACTCCTGAAGGTTAATGTTCAACTCCTGAGGGTTAATGTTTGACTCCTGAGGGTTAGCATTTGAATCTTGAGAGTTAACATTAGAATCCTGAGGGTTAACGTTAGATTCTTGAGGGTTAACATTAGACTCCTCAGGGTTGACGTTCAACTCCTGAAGGTTAACATTCAACTCCCAATGGATAACGTTCAAATCCCGAGGGTTAACATTTAACTCTTGAGATTTAATATTTGACTCCCAGGTTAGTGTTCAATTCCTGAGGCTTAACGTTCAACTCCTGAGGTTTAATGTTTGGATCCTTCAATCACGCTTATGTGACTCAACCTCTATGCATTTTTTAAAATGCAGTCCACTTTTTGTATTCTTTATAAAGTGAGGGAAGTTGAAAAATGTCTAGATTTTCCAAACAGCGCCCACCTCTGTCAGACTCATTAATCCAGGTGCCACTCATATGGGACACGTGGCAAAACGAGGTCGCCTTACAGACAAAACATGGAGCGTCCTGCCAAAGCTGCACTTACAAGGTTTCCTGATATTTCCGTTCTGCTGTGCGCCGTCTCTGCAGGCCGTCATTAATGTGTCCAAACATTTACACCAGACACACGGACTGTTTACACGGCGGGAAGAGTTTTAACCCAATGAGCACCTCTAGCTGCTAAACCATGCGCTGCAACTTCCACTAAGCACTGACCTTTGACCTTTAAAACTAACAGGTGACAAAAACCAGGAGTGTAAAATAAACTGGCAGCCAATGTAACAGCTCAGCATGAAAGTGACAATTTCAAGGACAAGAGGAAACAAAATCCTGAGCTGAAAAAATTCAGGTGGTAATCTAACTATTATAAATTGATTAATGAATAATACGAACATCTGCGTTCCACGACATAACGATTAATAGGACTTCACACATCTGGAAGTATTCATGTAGGTCAGGAAAGCAAACTATCCTGACAGCTCATTTTCTATGGTTTTAATTAATAACAGACATTTCTGACCGTTTTGTTTTTCGAGGATTTGTTGTTTACAGATAAGTTTGTTGTCTAGTTAATGATTTTTTACAGTGCATATTTTAAGGTAGATTTTAGTTTTTTAGTAAAACTACAAAAATAACTTTTAACTGAGTGTCAAGATGGAAAAAAATGGAGACAAAATTTAACTGATTTTTATTAGGTTTCCATTAATAAAAATCATTTAAATCTAAAAGAAAGGGTGGATGTTAAAAGTGAAAGCAGCAAAAATGAAGAAAGTGGGCTCCAGTTTTTCCCCTTTAAAAAGAAAAACACGTTGAAAGATAAAATTAGAGACAGAAAACTTTCCCTGAAAAGTGTGAGTTTTACGAGGATGAATAAAAGTTTAAGGGGGGAGACAGGAAGTGTCAGTCGGCCCACACCCACTCCCAGTGGGTTTGGCTTCAAACATTCCCCAAACATGACGACTGCAGCTTCCTCTGCAGGGACCACCAGAAACCAGAGACCCTTCTGGATCTGATGTCCACAGACAGGAAGTGTGTGGACATTCAACTCTCTGCCTGGAGAGGGCGCTACGCATCAAGGAGGGGGATCTAAAGTCAGTTTTACCAACACATATCACAGCAGCAAATATCAATAACAAAAGTGTGGGAAAAGTCTAACATACTCTAGAAGTTGTATGTAAATGTTGTCGTATGTATGTACTTTTATTTCATTTGGTTTTAAATGTTTACAGATCTTTTTAAACATATTAAAAACATTAAAAACATCTTCACTTTGCTGATGGTTTTACATGTTCATCTACTGTTTCTTCAGCTTTCCAGAAAATGTCTTCTGTCCGCGACGCCGCGCAATTTGTTTGATCTGTCGGGAGCGTCATGTGATACGTGAAGAATTTCTGTGTCTGATGTCTGAGTGTGTGTGTGTGTGTGTGTGTGTGTGTGTNGGGGGTAGACAAATGGCCGATACTCTTTGCTTCTCAAAGCAGAAACTATCAAACATTCCTGACAGTCACAGCTGATAAAACACACACACACACACACAGAGTTTCTATGCTGGGATCAAGGCAGCTGAACATGTTGTTAGCTGCTGACTGAAGTAACCAGATTGTTCACAGCTTTCTACATTAATCTGATTCTGAAACAAAACAAGAAATCTGGTTTCCATCATGGACTCAGAGAAACCGGATCAGAAACTGATTTCTACGTTTCTCGTCTTTTGATAGGAACTGCAGCAGTGGCTTTAAGTGTTTCCCACTCGTGATTATTTTTGACCTATTTTCAAATACAACAGTGAACCTTATTGAGGCTGGACATGTTCCACACCTGTACGAAAGGACAAAATCACGACCGATTCACAACTAGAAATCCTACGTACCTTCACCTTCTCCATCTTCTTTGTTTTCTAGGTAAATAAACTACAGCCAACGCCTCCTCTCTGCCGACTGTAACCTCTTTAACCAAGAATTGACCTGAACGTCACATAGCAAATACATGCCAGACTCAGCACGCACACACACACACACACACACACACACACACAGGGGACCATGTGTGTTTCACCTGTTACCCAGCAGCAGCTGCCCCACAGGGTGCTCAAACATGCCCAAGTAAACACACACACACACACACACACACACACACACACACATACACACACACAAACCCTTCTGTGTGTTGTGTGTCACATATTCACACAAACATTTCACTGTAACAGAAAGATCACAGGTTTGTTAAAGACATCAGAATCATCTGCCTCTCATTAGGAGGATTTTAGGAAGTGACGGACACAAACGCCCGTGATTGGTCGGACAGTCAACCAATGACCAAGAAGCAGAGCACGTTAGACAAAGATACAGAACAAATCTTTAAGCTCCAGAGCTGGAAATTTGGATTTTACGCCATAAATTGACAATCTAAAATGTTTCATCTTGAGTAAAAACCCCAAACAACTCTGTTCATCATGAAAAGAATAACTTCATTCACACAGAGAGGAAATATAAACCCAAAGTGAAGATCTTGAAATTGGAAATCAGTCACACACACACACACACACACACACACACACACACACACACACACACACACAGAGTTAGAGCATTGAGTTGACTGCAAGGGCTGACTGAAAAGTAGTGAGCCCATGCTAGAAAGCTGTAACTCAGAGGTTTTCCTTATTTTCTGACACAATCTACTTCCAACTTCACACACTTCCAACGTGGAGAGATTTCATCCAAAACAAAAAAAAACTTCACAGCTGATATAATGTCATCATCTGAAGCCAAACAGCCTGAGCGGCCAAATCAGGTGAGTAGGGAGGCTTCTGAAGTAAGTCATGGACAGCAGCCAGTAATACATAATCGCTGCATGTTGATCTGGTCTGTCGCAGAGCCTCTGTACCTCTGGAGCTTACTTACAATCATAAAGTTCAAATATTTCTTTAAAATACTACACACCTGATCACCTCCTCATGGGCCAGGCTCACTAATTTCAATCAAGCCTTGTACAGCAAGCTTGGCTCTCCGACTGTTTGTGATGACAAAACATTGACATATAAGGCAGCTGACTTCAACCATGAAGCTCCCAGATACATTAAAGGTGCATTTACCTCCATTAAAAATAAAACACAATTTATACTTTATACCAAGAGAGTGTGGAGAAGAGGCTAATGCAGAAGAGGCTAACGGACAATCTGTCACAGAGTTTGATACAGAACGTTCATCTGAACCTGATGTTTATGTTCCAGCAGAGGAAGAAGAATGACCTCACTGCACTGATGCAAGGAGGGTGGAGTTATGGACACACACACACACACAGACACACACCCACACACACACACACACACACTCATTTCCTGGTGAGGTGACCCCACCCTTCAAAACAAAGCAGCTGAGTCGCTTCACTCCACTGGTCTGAGCCCAATAAACTCAGAACAAATAGAGAACACACAGGAAACATACAGAGAACACAGAGGGAACATACAGAGAACACACAGGGAACATAAAGGGAACACAGAACATACAAAAAACACACAGAAAACAGAAAGAACACACACAGGAACATACAGAGAACACAGAGGGAACATACAGAGAATACACAGGAAACATACAGAGAATACAGGGGGAACATACAGAGAACACACAGGAAACATACAGAGAACACAGAGGGAACATACAGAGAACACAGAGGGAACATACAGAGAACACACAGGGAACATAGAGAGAATACAAAGGGAACATACAGAGAACACACAGGGTAACACACAGGGAACATACAGAGAACACACAGGAAACATACAGAGAACATACAGGGAATATTCAGAGAACACACAGGGAACACACAGGGAACATACAGGAAACACAGGGAACATACATAGAACACATGGAACATACAGAGAACATACAGGAAACACACAGGGAACATATAGGGAACACATGGAACTTACAGAGAACATACAGGGTAACACACAGAGAACATACAGGGAACATTCAGAGAACACACAGGGAACACACAGGAAACATACAGAGAACACATGGAACATACAGAGAACATACAGGAAACACACAGGAACACATGGAACATACAGAGAACATACAGGGAACAACAGGGAACATACAGGGAACACATGGAACATACAGAGAACATACAGGGAACAACAGGAAACATACAGGGAACACATGGAACATACAGAGAACAACAGGGAACATACAGGGAACACATGGAACATACAGAGAACATACAGGGAACAACAGGGAACATACAGAGAACATACAGGGAACAACAGGGAACATACAGGGAACACACAGGAAACGTACAGAGAATATATAAGGAACGCTGGCCAGAATAACGTGAGGAAATGGTCGTACTTCTCATTAGCTGATTGATTTTTTTTAATCCAAATGACAGAAAAATCCCATATCATAAATATGTGGATTAGTTTTCAATTAGTCGATTATTAATCTACGAAATACAAAAACAAATTGTGATAATTGTCCTTCATGAGTTCTTAAGCGTTTAAAGTGAGACTGAGTTCTAAAAAAAAATCAAATCATGACATAACTGATAACATTTAACACACGTTAAACATGTGAAGGCCACTGACACACAACTGTAACATACTACAGGATTAATACACAAAGCAATATTATACATCCTATAGGAACATTTAGATTCTATAGAAATCCTAAAGAAATTATAGGAATATTACAGAGGCTGTAGATATACTATAGAATATTATAAAACCAGTAAAAATATTATAAGTAGAAATCTACAGGAGTGTTAAAACAGACAGCTTAGAAATATTCTATATCCTATATAAAAACTATAGGAATATTATACAACCTATAGTAACATTTTAGATCTTAGACGCAGCAGGAACATAGTGCCAATACAGACACTATAAGATTATACTTTCCCATCTTTAAAATATAATGTTGTAGATACTGTATGCACTATTAGAATATTATACAGCCTATAGAGATCCTATAGGAATGTTATAGTGGTCTTTATTCTTTATAGATATTCATTGGGCGAGTATGTGAGTATTATACTCTCTATGGAGATCATATAGATGAGAGTGGGAATATTGTAAATCCAAGAGAGATCCTATGGGAATACTGTAAGTATTATACAAATACTATAGACTGGTCCTTGAATACAGCACTGTATATTTCCCATCTCTCCCTGCTCGAGACACGCCTGTTCCCTAAATCCTGGACCAGGACTGAGAGCACAGATAAACAGATAAAAGATGAATATTGGAGGTTTTATAAAAAAAAAAAAAAAAANAAAAAAAAAAAAAAAAAAGATTCTATATAGATAAAGGAATATTATGGATACTACACGAATATTTGAACTCCTATAGAGTTCCTAAATACTAAGAGTAATTCTGATATGGGAATATTCAACCCCACAGATGAAGACAGCAACGTAAGTGAGAAGCTGCCCACAAATACCATAAACCACTAACAGCAACGTGACAGGAGGTTTTCACAGTAAACACAAACATTCCTCAAACATCTCTCTAATGTTCCTCTTTTCAAAACATTCCCCTTAAGCAAATGTTCTGGAAATGTTCCGCTGTAGCTACTTTATCAGTTTGAGGAACATTCCGTCTCGATGTGACCTCACGCTCTGCCAGGGTCAGATAAACAACACAGACTGATTGCAGGAACATTCTCATACGGTTAGAAAGTAACGTTCCCACACTGTTCCTTCATATGGACCTACAGTGTCCTCATGTCAGATGTTCCTTTAAAGTTATCAGAACTTCAGCAACGTTTGAAGACATTCTAAAAACATATATTAAACATTAAACATCCCACAGGAATAATACTAGATAACAACTGCAGAAAGTTATTTTGATTAATGTAGATATCATTGGAATATTTGTTTGAATGTGAAAATTGATAATTTTTCAAATGTTATCAGAACATTGCATAGTAAGTGGAACCCTCAAGGAACATTCCCCAAACGTTCTGTGGACATACATTAAGAATAACCTTGCAGGAACCATTTATGTCTTAGGAACAGTTTGTAACTACAGAATGTGATTTTTATTGTCTTTAATGTCAGCAGAACATTGTGTAGACATTGCAGGAACGTTTTTTGGTGTTTAAAGTACCTGACAGCAACAATTAGTATTTACAGAACCATAATAAAAATATTATGTGGACTCATGGAGATGCTGTTTTAACATATGATAAACATCTTCCTGAAGTTCTGTTATCATAATGTTTTAGTTATTGGGTAGCTTAGTGTTTGCTGGGATTCTCAGAACCTAACACGAACGTTCCCGGAATGTTCCCACAGCTGTGGGCGCTGTTTTGAGTGGGTTCACTAATATGTCTGATAGCATCAGAAAGCGGATCTCCGGTAAAGACTGCGCACCGCCCTGCAGAGCCCCCCACGGCCGAGGAAAGCTGCTGCTGCTCGGCCTCATCCCGCCGCCTCTCCCGCTGAAAACACACCCAGAAATATGGGCACAAATCAGCGCTGCGGTGTGTGTTTTTGTCGGCGGGAGGTTTATTATTGTAACACACACACACACACACACACACACACACATACGCACTCTCCTCCCGGGCCACGCCTGTTTTGCGTCCGTGCATGGCGCACCGTTATTATTCTCCATCCTCCTCCAGAGCCAAATGGCTGCTGGCGGGGCGGGGGACGTAACGGCGGGCATGCGGGCCGGGACGCACCGCGACGCCGCTGCTGAGTGCGGATCCGCCCGGGAACGGAGAGCAGCGAGGCCCTGGAAGCCCGAAGGCTGGAAGATTCCTACGATGTAACGGCGCAGCGCGATTCATCCGGGAGTCTGACACGGTATAAAGTTTGCGTAGGACGTGTGTGTGTGTGTGTGTGTGTGTGTGCGTGCGTGTATTCGGCTTAAATCACAGCAGCAGAAAGAACAAAGAGCGAAAAAAGACGCTTCTTACCTCTGCAGGTTCCTGTGAGTCTCCAAACTTGAGCCGAGGTGATGAAGATGAAGAGTCCGCAAACTGGCGACGGACACACAGGAGGGAGGGGGCTGCTGCTGCTGCAGGGGATGACGGGAAAGAATCCGCACTGCCCCCCTCCCATCGGCTTCCTCCATACAGAGTCTACTCCTCCTCCTCCTCCTCCTCTTCCTCATCACAGCCCTATGGAGCCTTTGCGTTAGTGAAGAGTTTCTCTTACAGATGTTTTTTTAATCCCTCCACAGCCACGAACCAACGCAGTACTCACTTACTTTGCTGCAGTAAAATATTAATACCATAAATACTAATACCATAATGGAAAAAATAGAGATTTTACACCACTTAAAGTAAATAAGTATTAGCAGTAAAATGTACTCAAAACGGGAAGTACTCACTGTGAAGAACGGCTACTGTTAAAAGATGTTATGGAATATTTTATGTTTAAATATACACAGCAAATTCAGCAGAGTCAAAATAACTCTGTAAGAGTTAATCTCAACACTTTCAAAGT
>VXCM01002633.1:8363-34410 GCA_014773175.1 Lucifuga dentata
ATTAGCAGGAGAAACATGGATTTTTAAGGTGGGTGTATCACTTGAATATTTGATTTTGAAAGATTAAGAGATTTAGCAAAATATCAGGAAAACTGAAATACAGTTTTATGCTTTGGGAAATGATTGTCAGTAACGTAACATGTATGAAAATAGAATATATTAGGGTCAAACTTGCAAGATGGGATGGTATGGTCCTTTAATAAATTTGGTCTGATATGAAGAGCAAAGCCTACAGATTAAATCAAGTCCACGTATCAAACTAAACTAATCTAACCCAAATAACCCTAATAACACAATAAAAGCAGGAAAAACTCCTTTTTTTTCTCTACCGTTTGTCAACCATCCAAAGTAATAGTGTTTTGTAGCATTTCACAGGATTGACAAACATTTTGACCAATAACGACATTGTTGTTATTGATGTTATTAATATCCTGGTGTGTTGGGATAGTTCATCACGTTCAGACCAGATAGCTGTGTCCTATGATATGTTTACCTCTCAGTGACACGTATGAATGATGTATGACTGCTCTCTGAGGATCTGATTGAGCTCATCTTTCCTCTCTGTCCATAGCTACACCATTGTGTTGATCTACTACGCCTTCTGCTTGGTGCTGATGATGCTGCTGCGCCCCCTGCTGGTGAAGAAGATTGCCTGCGGTCTGGGGAAATCTGATCGCTTTAAGAGCATCTATGCTGCTTTGTATTTCTTCCCCATCCTGACAGTGCTGCAGGCTGTGGGCGGCGGGCTGCTGTGTGAGTACTGTAGTGGTACTAAGAGTAAAAATACCTTCGTACCTCTGTTGATATGTGAATTTAAAATTTGCCCAAAAGAAAATCAGAATAGAAACTGAAAATTGCCTTGGAGTGTTTTAACAGTTGGCTGAGATGGAAAACTCGGTGTATTAATGAAGAGAAGACACACAGAAAGATTAAATTTAATTTTGTTGTCACTGATGGACTTGAAGTTCTCAATATGCATTACTTCTTGCTGCCATTTGCCTCGTCCCGTTTCAACAGCAAGAAAACTCAGAAAAATCATTCAAACTAAATCTGACATTTTAAGTGTTTTCAGTTCTGCAGATCGTTTGTTCTGGTCTGATTGAATGGAACAAAGCAAAGTGAAAACTGTGTCTCATCTGCTGTGTTGGTAAATTACACACTTATTTATCTGTGTGTGTGTGTGTGTGTGTGTGTGTTTCAGATTACGCCTTTCCCTACATCATACTGGTTCTGTCTCTGGTCACACTGGCTGTGTACATGTCTGCCTCTGAGATACAGGTAACACCACTCTGTTTGCGCGTGTATGCGTATGCATGCGTGTGTGTGTGTTTAGGTACATGTGTGTATAGGTACCTGTGTGTAAATCTGATGCTGTGTCTCCACAGTCCTTTAAGAACCTGGTGGCTAAGAAGAAACGTCTGGTGGTGCTGTTCAGCCATTGGCTGCTGCACGCTTACGGAATCGTCTCCATCTCACGGCTGGACAAGCTGGAGCAGGACCTGCCACTGCTGGCACTCGTGCCTGGCCCCGCACTCTTTTACATCGCAACAGCAAAGTTCACGGAGCCCAGCCGCATCCTGTCTGAGGGTGGAAACGGACACTGAGACTCCAGCTGCTGTGAGAAATGCTTCAGATCCATAAATTTCAGAGGTCATGTGTATTGAGGTTGTCTGTTCTGCTTCTACATGGCCACATGATGGCGCCATTTAGCAACATGGCTGCATAGATTACAGTATCTAATATTTAAAGCCTCAGCTTCTTCGTCCCTTCCTGCTCTGACCTCATCAGAGTGTGTGTGTGTGTGATCTCATCATGATTAATTATATAAATGGGGAAAGCAGCACACCTACCTGTACCTGCTGTAGGAGAGGGAAGGCGTTATTAATCTTATGGTGTTACTTCTTAATTATGAAGGGGAACATAACCGTAATAATGATGTCGCTCGGCTTCACGCAGCGGCTAGCCAGGCGTGTTGAGGTGTGAAAGTGGGGCGGGGTTAAAGGTTTTAATTTCTCTAAAGCTTTATTTTTTCTTTCTGTCACTGAATCCACGTTAAAAATCGAGTGAAGATGACAAAAACACAGAAGTCATCTTCATAACCCCTCCCCTCTCCTTTTCACCATTAAAAAACAACAAAGACAAGCACACACATGCGCACACACACACGCCACCCCCTCCCCTCTTGATGAGGACACCTTCCAGTGTGAGCGTTCTGAAAGGGTATGAAGCAGGTTTCCTCGGGACGCGGTCTGCGAGGCGCTGGCTGCGTGATGAAGCTGGGTTTGGCGGTGGAAAGCAGGTTTCCTTGTTGCTGAAGGAGCTGCAGCTTCACAGGGTTTGAAGTTTGAGGCAAGATGTGCTGATCGTTGAATCACATTCTCACAGCGCAGTTTCCTCCGCCGTTTGTTTGTTAGCATAAAATGCTAACAAACAACAGCACCGTAATAGCATTTTACACTTTAGCCTATAACTTTTGAACCATAATTCTTTTTTCCTGGATTCTGTGGGTCTAGATGCATCCAACCATAATGGCCACGCCCATTTCCACTAGATTTTTCAACTGGTTTTTTTTTTTCAAAACAGTTTTTTGTATCTCCTACAATTTTGTCTCAATTGTCACAAAATGTTGCATGTAGAATGTCTGTAAAGCTGGAAAAAGTTATTTCTATGGTTTTGATATTTCTCACCATTTTGCTGCCAAAGTTGTGTGTATGCTGGTGGTAAAATCCTTGGCGGAGGTATGAATCTCTTCTTGCAGTGTGTTTGATAAAGCGGTGAAGTGCACAGATGTTTTGGATGTTCGCAGCTTAAACTGGATGTTTAAACATTTGTTTGCTGCTTTTAATTAATGGACAAAATAACGAGGTTACAGACAAAATACTGTGTAGCTGCTTATACACTACAGAGGTTTGAGGCCACCCCCGGATTTTTAAAAAAAAAATCATCAATACGCTGTTTATTGCACAGGAAATGACAAAAATATAAAAAATAAATGTAAGTAATTAGTTTTGAAGAAGAATTAGTCACCTGTAGCACATCATGTAGCCACTCTGGCTACAGAAATGATTTTTCATGAAGGCATCAGTCTGTATTAGTGCAGCACTCCTGTTGTGTTCCACCTCCCTGCTGATGTGTTTTAACATTCTATTCCTGCTGTCTGCCTTCTCCCACATCATTTAGGATTAACACGCTACACAGTCTGCTCATGCTGACAGCATCAGCATCAATTTGGTCCAAGTTAAAGGAATTATGAAGAAAGAGAATTACCGTTCCATCCTTCAAAGACGTGATTCCATCCGGTTTACAATTATTGGTCAAAATGTCATTCTTCAACAGGAAACGATCCAAAACATTCATCAAAATGATGCTAAAATTACATCCATTCAGAAGAGAAGAAAAGATTTTAGAATTCTGATTGGCCAGAGGAGGTTACTTTGACCAAACCAAAGCCTGAGCCTGAAATGACTTCAGAGTGCGTTGATGTGACTAATTCTTCTTCAAAACTAATTACTTACATTTATTGTATGTATTTTTGTCATTTCCTATGCAATAAATTGTAAAACAAACAGTGTATTGATGATTTTTTTTTTTTTTTTAATCTGGTGGTGGCTTCACACAGCTGGTCTGTGTGTATCTCATACCCTCCTCGCTGTTTTTGGGAAAACAATTTAACATAAGTTTCCACAGATGGAACGCTTTTATGGAAACCATTCACTGTTTTCATCATCCAAGCTTTATTTTATCTTTTAATTTTAGTTTAATGATTACTTCTCTGCTCAGGCATTTTTACAGCTAATCATTTAGTTGATAAAATGTCAAATTGTCCATCATAATCCTTCACATGATTTATTCAGTCCAAAACGCAAAAAGAAATTAAACTTACAAGAATAAATAACATGAGAAATTGGAATAAGCAAATTCTTGTATTGAACCTGATAAATGTCTTAAGTTATGGATTATCTCATTGATGCAGTCAGATCTTACCTGTCTGATGTAAATATGGAAATAGTTTCTGTTTTCATAAAGAATGAGCTGTTCTAGCTCGTGTTCGGTGTCTCTGGGATTTGGTGTTTTGCCTCCTTTGTGTCTGTGTATGAATGTAAATATGTGCTTATACATAGTATTCATGATATAAATATAATTTATTGGCATCATAAACTTGTCTTTTGTATTAGTAATGGAACAGAAATATTCCATGACTTGAACTCCTGCCTGCAGGAGATCCTGAGGATTCTAAGGTGGAGTTACACAAGTGGGCGGAGTTACATCTGGAAATGTGGAACACATGACTATTCAAACTGACTTGAAGCCGACATCCGACACAGGAAGCTGCAATGGAACCGTCATTCAGTTTGGAATTCCCAGTCAGAAACTCGGACATGATGGAACTTCTGACAAAAATACTTGGTTTGGACACAAGAAGAGGCAGGCAGACAGACTTCCTGTTGCCCCTTCACATTAAAGGAGCATCCCAGCCATTTTGCATGTTTGAGCCTAATATATTCAGTTTTCATACATGTTCCGTTACTGACAATCATTTTCCAAGGGATAAAACTGTATTTCAGTTTTCCTGATATTTTGCAAAATCTTTTAATCTTTCAAAATCAAATATTCAAGCGATACACCCACCTTAAAAATCCATGTTTCTCCTGCTAATAGTTACACAGCCTTATGAAGTCACAGTCCTTTAAATTTTTCCATAAACACAGGTCTTCTTTTGGGACTATATTCCCCGGTGGAGGTATACATTCACTCCACGCTTTTTATTGAACTTAAATGCTAAAATTACATAACTTCTAAAAAAACCTGAATACACATCTTGTTGGTGATGATGGATTACCTATCCCAAGAACGTTTCAAGTTGATTTTAATAGCAGAATGAACTGAAACCAATGAAGGACTAGAAGGTAGGAAAAACATTTTTAATTCACTGTTCCAGTAGCATGCTTTGGGAAATGATTGTCAGTAACGTTACATGTATGAAAATTGAATATATTAGGCTCAAACATGCAAAATGGCCGGTATGGTCCTTTAAACTGAAGTTTGGACTTTGAAAAACAAGTCATGAAATATACTGGTGATTACGTGTTAGTATTTGATGCTAATGCTAATGTGTGTTTAATGCTAACGTGTTATGACTCTGATCATAAATAAACGTGTAATGTGACACAGAAGACCTTTGATTTGTTTTGTTACCAGATGCCAAAGGAACATTTTGAGGAACATCTGATACCTTCACAACAAAAGCAGCTTCCTGCCTCAGTGACTCTGTTTATCTGTAGAAATTACATGAAGACGATTACTGCTACATGTGATGAACATTTCACATAAAACACACTTTACCCCATAAAAATATTAGTGGAGACAATTCAGTTTCTCTTTGATGTTGATATGGATGTCATGTCCATCTAAATCTACGTCCACAGAAGCCGTGGACGTAGATTTACGTCTATAGGTGAGCAGACTGACTTGATGCCGCTAATGAGTGAGGAGCTATGTGTGTGTGTGTGTGTGTGTGTGTGTGTGTGTGTGTGTGTGTGAGAGAGAGAGAGAGAGACAGAGTGGGAGCATTTTGCCCCCTGCTTCCAGCCCTATAGACAATTTTCCTAACTTTCCTAATAATGCTGCACTCCAGACGAGGCATATTTATTTATACAGCGCATTTCATATTCAAGGAAATTCATACATACATATAAGAACAGGAATAACACCAATAAAAATAGAAAGACTGAAAGAGGCAGTTAAAATTAATAGAACTTTAAAATACATAAAATTAGATCAAACTAAGTTGCATTTAAAAGGCAGCGTAGGGCATAAATATTATAAAGTGCAGCTTTAAGATTTAATTAAAAGCTGTGGCAAACAGATGTGTCTTTAATTTAGATTTAAAAGTCATCAGCATGGTCTCTGGNAAGCTGTGGCAAACAGATGTGTCTTTAATTTAGATTTAAAAGTCATCAGCATGGTCTCTGGTCTGACATCTTCAGGTAGTTTAGTCCAGATGTGAGCAGAACAGAGGCTAAAAGCAGCTTCACCATGTTTAGTAACTGACTTTAAATTTTTCCATAAACACAGATCTTCTTTTGGGACTATATTCCCTGGTGGAGGCATACATTCACTCCACGGTTTTTATTGCGCTTAAACGCTAAAATTACATAACTTCTAAAAAAAACCTGAATACACGTCTTGTTGGTGATGATGGATTACCTATCCCAAGAACGTTTCAAGTATCAACAAGTTGATTTTAATAGCAGAATGAACTGAAACCAATGGAGGTCTGGAAGGTAGGAAAAACATTTTTAATTCACCGTTCCAGTAGTATGCTTCGAAAAATGATTGTCAGTAATGTTACATGTATGAAAATTAAATATATTAGGCTCAAACATGCAAAATAAGTGGTATGGTCCTTTAAAATACATTCCCAGGGCCCCTATAAGGTTATACATTTAATGACAGGAGGAAAAATTACAAAAAAAAAAAAGAAAAAAAAAGCCAGTTAGTTGGAAATAAAGCACAGACAACATACTCAGCATGCTAAATACCTTATAACATTAGTAAGATTACTCCAAATTAGAATCCCAGTCTCACACACACACACACACAGCTACTGCAGAGGTCACCATCCAGTGAGGAAGTAATACGTAACACTGTTTCATACATAATGCTGTTTAACTCATAGCTCTGTAATGCATAATTCATGTATTCATCAGATGGGGTCAGTTTCTTGGTTGCACGTATGACCTTTCCTGCAGCACGGAATATTTTAACCT
Organism: Lucifuga dentata; assembly: GCA_014773175.1. NCBI lineage: Eukaryota > Metazoa > Chordata > Actinopteri > Ophidiiformes > Bythitidae > Lucifuga > Lucifuga dentata. The sequence goes on from VXCM01002633.1 coordinate 15,134, forward strand.
GTAAAGGCAACATGATTAGCTGCTGCTGAGTTTGTCTGGATGACATTAAACAGTTTCATTAGCACACGTGCTGTCAATCATCAGCATCTCAAAGCGAGCTGACTGAACGTTTTTAGGATGACAAACTGAAATCTGTTCCGAGGGAAGAATCCTGGCATTTCTCTGCCAGTGGAGAAATATCCACGTTTTCCTCCTGAAACGTGCGAAATCAAAGCGTGGCTCCATTCTGCGAGTCGAGGAGTGAACCTGCTGCAGAATGAACGGTGGCAAAATGTTTTCATATCACAGCTGAATATCATGCAGGACCAAGAATCACGTGGATCATGTGACTGACATGATTTGTCCAATAAAAATGACGTAATTGTAACACTTAGTCTGTCAACACTGTCTAAAGTGGAAAAACAAAACCTCAGACACCAGACATGATTTTCTAAAAAGATTCCCTTTTAATCACGTTACAATAATTCAACATTTCTTTGTCATTCTGCATAAAACTGTCAGTGCAAAACGCTTCACAAGCAGTAATTTCACTAACAAATAAAGGGTTCCTAAAAGAAAAGCAGCAGTAAGACGCTCAGTGTGTCACCATCAGCAGCTCAGAAACTCAGCTTTCCCCTGAAAAATCACGATTCAGCAGCCATACTCAAAATAAAACACATCGCGAGTCAAGTGAGTTTAAAGAAACGGCATGAATTCAAATCAATCATTTATCCTTTTGAAGATTCCCATCATTATTTACCCTGGATAAACATAAGACGTTAGTCAGCCAACATAAAATAAAAAGTCAATCAGTTCAGCTCTAAAAGAATTAAAGGTTGAGTCAGAGAAATCCTTGAGAGCTCCTGCAGAGAAAGCATTCCAGAGTTATTCCACATGTTCCCTACATGTGAACATTCAGCTTTGGGTTCATGTCACGGAGAAGCAGAAGAGTGTGTTCTTCTGTCATAACGAGTCGTTTTCCCTCTGTTACATCTCCCAGAGAGGAAAACTGACGAGGTGAAGTCACGTGAAAGAAAACTGCACACAGACAAGTTCTGATCCAACAACCTGCTGTTCAAACATAGAAACGATGACGTGAAGACATTTTGATGATGATGATTATTATTATTAAAGGGAAGAATTGATATGATACTGTTTGTGTCTTCACTCCAATTAAGGCAAAAATGTCAGAAAGACGTTGAGATGAACAGAAATAACAGATTCAGCAGTTCACAGAACATACATGACGTGTTGTATGACCAGAGTCCACCCGGCATGTAGACGTATTTTCCTCTGATTATCACCTTTACAAGGCCCTGGGAAGTGGGGGTGCTGCAGCACCACCTGTTGGCAGGCTGTGGTACTGCAGCCATATTTTAGAGAGGAGGGGGTTGCACCACCCGCTGTCACCGCACAGGGCCCTGCACCTTTACATCTGAATAAATGGATTCACGATCACATAACACAGGTCTGTCATATTACTCTCACTGATGCAGATTTCAATACAAAAACAGATTTATTACCTTAATCTGGTAGAAAATAAATATAATCTGCATTAGGTTGTTTTTCTTTTTTAACACAGAAATGGTAAAACTGACAAAAAATCACTAAGTGCAGATTTTTGAACCAAATGCCTCAACGGTGATATTTACTGATACATATAACAGAATGACATTTCTTTGCATATTTTATCTTTTAGATCAGGGATGGGCAACTGGCGGCCCACGGACCAGATATGGCCCGCAGCTTTGATCTATCAGGCCCTCTGATGACTTCAATTAATAAAAATAAAATTTATAAAAAGTGTTTTCCTTTGTTATGCCCACCACCCATCAGCAGAGGGCGCATGTTCATATTGCTGATGCTGTATTTACTACCATCCATTACATTCTAGCAAAGCTTTCAATGAAAGAATAAGATCGGGTCGGTCTGCGTTAACATCCAGCAGAAGCAGTTATTTTCCCGTTATTCCTTCTATATCTCCAAGAGCAAACGTCTCGTCTCTTTTTCTCTCTGACGGAATGAGAGAGAAAGAGAATGAGATTTTATTGGCCCTCGTCCTCATCAAAGTTGCCCATCCCTGTTTTAGATTATATTAAAACGCAACGATTAGACATCCAGCGTTCATCTCACTTCACTTTACATGATTGTGTCACTTAAATGTGATATAGACAGAAAAAAGATTTAATAATACCATATCTAATCAATAATTCAAATATCTACTCTCATATTATTTTCTAAAACATTATTAAATATAGCTTGGCCACAGAAAGTGGCTGTTTCTGATTGGCTGAGTGACTGTCACATGATCAGAACACTGCGTGAAACATGGCAGTGTTCAGAGAATCTGGAAGACGATAAATATGCTGTTTGTAAGGTTTCTCTGTCATATGAGAACATTTCAGAATATTCAGTGGGAAAACATGGAGTGTTTTACTAAACATCTTAATATTTAGTGATGGTTTTCCATCAGTGTAAAAAACAGGAAGTACAGCTTAGTGTGATTACAGTGTTTCCCGTAATGATGCCGTTCGTCTGCAGCAAAACGGGAACTTAACATTTTGCCATATTTGATATTACTGCTGTTTGTGCACCACATTTCCATGTGAGCCTACAGTATGTGCACATTTTGTTTAGGTCTGGAGTCTGCAGCGCCCTCTGCTGGCCAGCTGGATTATAACACTTTAACCTCACAGCTGTCAAGCTTAAAGCTGCTTAAAACTTTTGTCTTTTCACAGTAATTTTTCTCATCACTGGAGATTTAATATCACATCCTGGCTTTATTGATAATATACTTGTTTGCTGACTGACCGACAGTCTTTCTGCTCTGTGTCCCTGTTTAGCCTAGCTTAGCATAAAAACTGAAAGCAGGGGGAAACTGCTCCATCAAAAGACATCATCCATGCAAATATGTCAGACTCTTCCAATACATGTAAATGATCAACACGATTCTGAAATGATGAACCATCAGAAACTCCTCGTCTTCTGAAACCAGCTTTGATTCTGAGTAAAAAAGCTGAAAACTCGTTCTACAAATCAGCCCTGATCCTCTCAGAGAGGAAACGCTGTAAAGCTCAACACGAAAAGCACGATCTACCCACACTTTCCAGGCCGCCGTTAGCACAAAGACATGTTAGTATTAACGAAGAAAGCTCCACGCCAACTGTCATGCTGCGTTCGTTGTGAACTCGGAACTCTGAATCTCTGACTTCAGACTGGGAGTCAGAAATGCCAAGAATTCAGTCCAAGAAAATGCCCTTCAACTCAAAATTCTGCTTAAAAATAGAACATTAGTAATACAGCAGCTGTTTGTTGCAGCTGAAATGTAAATAGCTCATAAATGTTAAAACATAGCTTATTTTGATCTAAAGGAGCAAACAGGAGTTTTCACGAAGGTGTCCATGTTGTCTCCCACTTTAATTAGCTTGAACGCACGGTGGTCGTAGATGACAACAACAACAGACGACATTTCAGGTTCTGACTTCCCAGTTCTGAGGCACACTGAACGCAGCTTCAGCGCTCATTCCTTCTGGATATAGATAATGATGATGCAGAGTGTTCCCACCAATCCCAGAGCCTGGATCCCCAAGAACCAGAGCAGCAGCCAGAAGAAGACAATCACGACTGGCTCCACAATCTTGTCCCCAAAGTACATCTGGCTGAAGCCCATCCCCCGAAGGCACTTATTCAACATCCCAAACAGAGTCCCCATACGCTTGCAGTCGTCCAGCTCGGGCTCTCTGGTGGTGGGATCGTCGTCGTGGGGCCAGTGGGCGCTGGGATCGCCAGGGGGTTGTGACCACNTCTGGTGGTGGGATCGTCGTCGTGGGGCCAGTGGGCGCTGGGATCGCCAGGGGGTTGTGACCACGTCCTGCTGCCTTCATCCTGCAGAGACACAACTCATGTCAGGCTACAAACCGCAGCAGCAACATGAATTTAACATCAACATTCATTTATGGTGGAAAATATTACATTTCGGGGCAGAAAATAAATCCAGATCTGATGCTTGGTGTAACTAAAGCAGCCACATACCCAACCTTTAGGTACTTCTTTGGTACTTTAAACAGGAACTGTAGCATTTTCCATTGGCTACGGTTAGGGTTCCAGTTCCAGTTACGGTCCCTGCTCAATATGTGGGACTTACTGGACCAAACAGTACCCTGGGGGCGGAGCTACTGCACTGTTTAGTGCTGACTGGTCACAAAAACAGCTGCGATCACCATTAGCCAGCTTGTTTTTGCTGCAACCCATTCGGAATGCCAGAAGGACAAGACAACAACAACAAACAAAAAAAAAGGAGAAAACTATGGCGCAATGGTGGAACGACAAGTTTACAATTACAAGCTTTAATTATTAATTGGTCGAATGACGAGCTACAAGCTTTAATTATTATTTGGACCAATGACGAGGTTCAAGCTTTAATTGTTAAATGGTCAGAGGACGAAATTCAACAAGAGCTTGAAGGATTGAAGAGGAATGACAAAGTTGTTTGAAAGATATTGCTGCATCTGAGGGAGCTGGGCTACGAGAAAAAACCTGATCAGTGTCACACTAAAGCAGGACTATAAGAAACTGAAAGACCACAATAATAATAATCATAATAATAATAATATGACAAAACTCGCTTTCCATAATGTTTGTTTTGTTGGATTACCCAGCCCCGCCCCCTGATGGTTTGTTGTGATGACATCAGTCGTCATAGCAACCAAGGTGGTTTCGGCTCTGTTTCTCCTGTCAGTTGAAACACAAAATGGGAACTAGAACTGGATCTAGGCCCAGTTTCAGTTTGGTCTAGTTTGGTCTGCTTCTTGTTCCCTGTGCAGTGGAAAAGGGCTCTAAGATGATCAGTAATATCGCGGCTCTTCTTGCTCGTAGACTTGATCACGTCTTTATTCCAGAGCTGTAAATGACACACAACAGTGGAATCCACAGAATGCCATAATTACAGCTGGAGGTTGGAAAATGTTGTATTACTTGTTCTGCTCAGTAAGCTAGCACCACTAGCATCATAATGCCCTCACAAGTTTGAACAGGAAATAATGATTGGTTCTCATACATGACAAAGCTATTTGTCTAATTCCACTATTATGGCCTGTTTCCTTGAAGAAATGACATGCTAAACGTGTTATTGCTGCTGTGTGATTATGATTTCACTGCTGACAGAAACTTTGGCTCCTTTATAACAATGATAGCCGAACAAAGAGCTAATTAGACCCTCTGCATCTGCTGGTAAATACAGTTTATCATAAGACTTAAACAAGGATCAAATGACAAATGAATCAGTTATTCACTTTGGTGTGTACATGTACATGCATTAATAACTCCAGGCAGCTTGTATTTGTAAATCAGAAATGACCAGCCAGTTTTCTCCAGCAATCTACTGATCATATATCTACATGGATCATATGTACCCAAATTCAGGTAGGAAATTCAGTAAATTCATTAGTATTCAGATTTTCAGTCAGGTAATAATCCTTCATTCATTTCTTTAAACTGAGAAGCCATGTTGTACTGTCTGTCTATGAAAGGCCACTCCAAAGTGCCACATTTCATAATGCTGTTTGGATTACAGGGCGTTACTCCAGAATCTGTGACCAGTTAATCTCGTTCACGTTTATGTCACATTTTTTATTTCTCTTTACTAAAATCTTTACATCTATACGTTTGTTAATTAGTATCAATAAGTGTGTTCTGATAAAGTCAAAGCTTTGTAACACCTCAGCTGTTAATAACCGCTCAGATTATTTTTCATGAGGTCAGCTGATGCTTCAGAGTCACAGAATCTAACAGGTCACAGATTTCTGTATAACACTCTTTCAACTTTTGTAAATAAATCTGTTAAAATGTGTTAATTAAAGCTCTAAAGATTAAAGATGCACTCTTTCAGGTTAGCCTCACACAGCAGAAGCCGCCAGACTTCTGACCGTGAAGGTTCCGCTGTAGTTTGTTGCCGTTAGCCGTTAGCTTGTTGACGGTTCTGGCTTACCCGGTGCTGCTGGTGAAGCGCGCTCTGCCGTGCTCCGTGGACCGGCTGAAGAGGAGTTTGCCATCTTCTTTCACTTCCTAACGGAAGCTCTTCAAAGTCACCTCCATGAAAATCATAATGTTCGTTTACAGGCGGCGTCACAGCCGACATCTTACTGTATCCCACTAACTTTCAGCCTGCAAACATGGAGTGCAGTGATTGTTTGCTAACGGGACGCTCACTTCCGGGTCCTGGTGACGTAATCACGGCACGTGCCATGCTGTATTCAATCAAGACCGAATGTTTAAATCATTAGAAAGCAAAATAACTTAACCAAAAAAAAAAATTATATTTTATAATATTCTTCAATCTTATTATCATCATTTACTATTAAATTTGTAAAAAAAAAAAAAAAAAACTGAGGAAAGGTATCATTAGTTCTACAGAAAACATTAACTGTTCCATGATTAAACTTTCAGATGATTACTATGTGATGATCAGATGATTATTTGTGTGACTTCAGAAAGGCTTAAAAATAACAGAACTCTTGAACGTTCATATGTGTTCAAATGTGTCTCAAAAAATGTTCAATTTGAAATTTTTATATTTGACTATGTCATTCAAAGTCAGGTAATGAAGATGGAAACCCAAGCAAATTCCATTGCTGCTGTAGCTTTTTTCTTTTTTGTGGGACATCTTTTTTGTTTCTGCCTTGTCTTTGGTTTTGGTTTTTCCTAAATAACAGCATGTGAATGCAGCATTGTTCTGCTGTGGACTGGAAAAGAATGGCTGTCCCAGCAGCAATGAATGCACCATTTTAAGTACTTATTCTACTGGCCAGGAAGGGAATTTAATATCAAGGATGCACCTAAAAATACACATTAACGATAACTGGTAATTTGGAACACATAACTGAAATACAGTAATGAAGTTGGTTTAAAAGCTTTAAACCTCTTATAAACAGTAAATATTCAGTCTTATGGACAGTCAAAATATACACATTAGTATTACCATTTGTTTCTACTTTATGAGCGTGAGTCACCATCACATGCCATATTACATCCACTTTTTGTTGTAGTTTATTGGTGATTTAGACTGTTGTATGTACATATGATACATATATGCAGAATTTAGAAGATATGGGATGGAGTGGTGGTGTGTGAGGGTCAAACTCTGCTGAGGGTCCCAAAAAGACTTGGGCAGGACCCTGATGTTGCGATTTGTGACTCTGGCAAGGTCTGGGATTAAACGCTGACGGTAAACGGTGTAATCCCGGCTAATCTGGGATTTTCTGCTCCGTGGACTTTACCTGAACCTGGACATGGTGGTACAACGGGCCTGTCTGAGCACGCCATCTGTTTGATGAAGGATGTATCTGCTGGTCCTTTTTCACGTCTGTCAGTCATGTCTTTTGGCGGTCCGCTGCTGTCCAGATTTATGTGCCTGCACCAATGGAAGCAGAGGAGCAGGAGAGCTCAGGTTGAGTGTGGATGTCATTATTTTAGCACCCCCCCAATAAAGAGTTTCCTGTATGAACATCACCAATTTTTTGCGTTTCATATTTAAATTGTCGTATGTGTAATCTGTCAGGGAATGCAAATGTCTCTTGTGAAATGAAATCATGTTTTTCTGTGTGTATTTGTTGGGATTACAGTGGCTAAAATACACAATAATATGACTGCAGTTTGCTGTTTACTAACTTATATTTCTCTATGTTATGTGTGCAACTGACTGTAGCACAGTGAAGAACAACACGTCCAACATATAAAAGTTTATGTCTGAAGTCTCTTAATTATATTCTATAGTGATGTCTTAATTGGCTAACAGTAACTGATGAACACCTGAAGGCAAACACCTGGGAAATATGATTTAGTCACATGAAAGCTTTCAGCATTTTAACAGAGAAGGACCTCTAAATGAAGCTGAGGCTTCCAGGTGTCTGCATCATTAAAAGACCATAAAGTTGGCATGTTTGAGCCTAATATATTCATTTTTCATACATGTTACGTTACTGACAATCATTTCCCAAAGGATAAAACTGTATTTCAGCTTTCCTGATATTTTGCAAAATTTATTAATCTTTCAAACTCAAATATTCAAGTGATACACCCACCTTAAAAATCCATGTTTCTCCTGCTAATAGTTACACAGCCTTATGAAGTCACGGTCCTTTAAATTTTTCCATAAACGCAGGTCTTCTTTTGGGACTATATTCCCCGGTGGAGGCATACATTCACTCCACGCTTTTTATTGAGCTTAAACACTAAAATTACATAACTTCTAAAAAAACCTGAATACACGTCTTGTTGGTGATGATGGATTACCTATCCCAAGAACGTTTCAAGTATCAACAAGTTGATTTTAAAAGAGAATGAACTGAAACCAATGGAGGTCTGGAAGGTAGGAAAAACATTTTTAATTCACTGTTCCAGTAGTATGCTTTGGCAAATGATTGTCAGTAACGTTACATGTATGAAAATTGAATATATTAGGCTCAAACATTCAAAATGGGTGGTATGGTCCTTTAAAGAATCAGACCTGTAGCATACACATCACTTTCTGTGCTTTCATTTGCCCAAACTTTAGTCTTACAGATTTAACTTTAACACGTCAGGCTGGTGCAGTGCAGGGATCCTGGCATCTCAGCCGTTCCCGGTAACATCCCAGCTGACACAGCCAAACTGCGTCTGGAGGAGACTTCTATCTCCAGGTTGCCCCGTGCAGCTTTCTACAACCTGTCCGAGCTCCGCTTCCTGTGGCTGAACTACAACTCCATCACATCCGTCCATCCCAGCAGCTTTGTTAACCTGAGGGCCACGCGGGAGCTCCACCTGGATGGGAACCTCTTGACAGCTTTCCCATGGGAGGGGCTTAGGGACATGCCCCACCTCTGCACGCTGGGCCTTCACAGTAACCGCCTGTCCAGCCTTCCTGCCCACGCTGCTCTCTTTCTGCCCAACATCACCTACCTTGATCTGTCCAGCAACAGGTTTGACTGCATGCAAAAAAGTAAAAAGTCATGTGATTTACTGTTAGGCGATGCAGCATCCTCTGCAGACTATCTAACTAGATAACATATATCTATACTGACAGTTCCTGTATCAAAGCACCGCTCTGCCTGACTCTGACTCATTTTAGCCTCTTTATGAGTATATTGTCATGTTACCTGTTACTTCAACACAGAGGATTGTTTAAGTAGCATGAAGCACAGAATTCTTATTTCCCTTAACAGTCTGATTAGAGCTGACCAAGTCACTGAGTTAATAGACTCAGTCTTTCTACTGAGCCAAGTGACCAGATTCACTTAGTTGGCTCAGTGAAATGAATCATATGATTTCAATTATGTCCAGTTCCTGGTATAAATGAAATTCTAAATACATTTAGAATTTTTTCTTTCACAGCTCTCCTCTCCTCTCATTGTTTCCTCTCCTTGTTTCCTTTCCTCTCCTCTCCTCTCCTCTCCTCTCCTCTCCTCTCCTCTCTCTCTCTCTCTCTCTCTCTCTCTCTCTAGGTTGACCATACTGCCTGCTGAGCTGCTGGATCTTTGGTTTCCATTCCCAGGACAGGAGAGAGGAGTCGTAAAAAGAACAGTTTTAGGTACAGGACGATAATGATTTGGAATCTTAACGCAAATTTTGAATGGAAAAATGAATACAGACTAAATATCTTCCATAATGAATAAAGCTTAATTCTAGAAAATTCAAGCTTAAAGCTACAACAGATGCCATAATTCATTCATATCAACACAACTGCTTTACCTGCTTGGCTTGGCTACTCCATGTTAGCCAGTATTAGCCATCTGTTGCATAGTCATACACTTTGATTAACTATGCAGCATGTATATGGCAATCCATTTTAATATTTATTAAAGAGGCAGGATTCACATTTAAGATATCTGCAATTCATTTATGACTCGTCAAAATTCTAATTCAAGATATCCCTAATTACATTCTAATGAGTAAGAATGCCCCATTGACTTGGGAATCCAGTTAGAAATATCTACAGTTCAACTTTGACTATCTGAAATGCAAATTCCAGATGTCTCCAATTAAATTACGACTAATCAATATTGTAATTCAAGATATCTTAAAAGTGATTCCTGTGAATCCTGCCCCTTTAATAAATGTTTAAACGGTGCCATGATATCTGTGACTTCATTTGAGATCTGAAAAGGAATTATGACTAGTCAAAATGCAAATGCAGATATCCTTAATCTTCATTCTGACTTGTCAAAATTATATTTTGTCATAGCGTGTATGCTTTCTACGATGCATGCATGCACATGCATATTGACATTTTCACGCTTGCATGCTTACATTGCTGATAACATTTTCCAAAATATAAAACCGTATCTTAGTTTTTGTGTTATTTTGCCAAATCTCCATATTTTTAAAAACCAAATGTTCAGATGATGCACACATTAAATTTGAATGTTTCCCCTGCCACGCTTACATATGATTGTTGAAGGCATGGCCATTTTAATTTCTCTGGTAAAAGCAGTCTTCTCCTGGGACTATATTTCCTGGCGGAGAAATACATTTTCTTCCATGTTGCTCCATGTAGAATCAGTTTAAGTAACATCAACAAAAAAATTATAACAGTATTTGGTTCACTGTGATGGATTATTTATCTGAAACACATTTGAAGTCTCTACATGGTGATTTTTATTTTATACTGGGATGATCTTACACCAGTGACAGTCTGGAAGGTAGGAAAAACAATTCTAATATTTACTGCTCTAGTAGTATGTGTTGGAAAATGGTTGGCAGTAACATAATGTGCATAATGTTGTATTCATTGGACTCAAACATACAAAATTACCAGTGTGCTCCTTTAAACAAACCAAGTTCCCCAAAATGAAACTGTGGTTGTCCCAAGTTCCCTTCTTGCTGAACAGGACCCTAGACATCCCCTCTCTGAGGGGATGTCTAGGGTCTGAAAGAGTCTGAAACTGAACTCCTGGTGAGATGTTAAGACACTGTTGCTGCTAAAGTCCTGGTTTACCTGTGTAAGCTCATCATCCATTGTTTAGCGCCACATATAGCTAACATGTTAGCTAGCAGAAGACACTGAACCACGTGACTCTCAAAAAGCGTGGTTAGCCTTGTTATCAGCCATCATGGATGCTTCCTTCAGTCCAGCTGATGAAGACTTCCCTTAGTCCTCTAACTCTGCTCATATCTCTGCAGTATTGAAATAAAGTTGCTGCATATTTGAAACTGAAAACAGGCTATTTAAAGCTGCCACCTCCCCACCATGTAAATAACCCAAATTATCCTGATATCTAGGTCTCCATGACAACCCCTGGTTGTGTGACTGCCAGATCTCCATGGTGACATCCTTGTCCACGTCTCTCGGAAGTCCTGTGCGTCTCATAGACCAGTTCCTGACCTGCAGCCGGTCTCTAGAGGATGCAGGGATGCTGCTGAGGCAGGTGGAGGCATCCCGCTTGCGTCAGGCCCTCCGTCAGGCCTGCAGCCACCAGAATCGTCTCTCCACTGGGCAGTGATGTCATCCTCCGCTGTGACGCCACCGGCTACCCAACACCAACTCTCAGCTGGGTCAAGACCTCAGCTTATGCTGGTAAGCATTGAAAAGTCACTGATACGAACTACAAAGCACTTCAATTCTCTGGAGGTGAAGGTGGAAAATTCTCACCCAACAACTCCAGCTTTAAGGATGTAATTATAATATATACTGGGGGGGCGCTTCCCTTCCAACATTCCAATATGCTCAAAATGTCCCCCCAGTATACTGATATAAAAACATATGAATAAAAAAATTTGCTATGCTACGACAGGAAACCATACACCGCCGTCCAAAATAATCAATAGCAAATATAATCATAACTAAACTTAACAAATTGCCATTATTTTTACTACCAGTTCTAATATTATAGTGGTTTATTTATGTTATGTTGTGAATTCTTCACATTCAGAGACATTTATGTTATAATTATGATGTAATATTAAGTTGTAATATTACTGCTAAGCAGTAATATTACAACTTAAGATTACATGAATAATAATTATATACAGTATAAATATATTAAAATCGAGTTATTGTGCTACATAAACCTTACGTAGCAAAATAACTTGATTGTCTCTGTATGTCATGATGTTGCACTGTCTAGTCAATGTTAAGTGTATTTACTGCTGTAAAAAGACTTGTTTCAGTAATTAGCCCGCCCTGTTCGGAAATTAGCCTTGCTAAGTTTTAAGCTAACCTACCTAGCCAGTTATCTTAACTAGCTAGCTAGGTCAAGTCTTGAGGGGGGAGGAGGGCTAGCCATGTCCAGATTCAAACCCTGAGAGGTGGCTGGCTCGCTGCAGATGAACAGCATTGGCTGTCCCAGCATGCTCTCTGCTTCAGGCTGAACGCAGACGCCATGCAGACTGGACTCTGAACAGAGCGGTCACGTGTCCTGGCTTTCCTGAGAGCTGCTTATGATAACGCACACTTCACTTTCAGCTGCACTGTCAGGCAGAAATGTTCAAACAACCAAACCCCACCCAACCCTCCCAGCTATCAGTTATCATGGCACTTATTTAGTGTGACGCCGTGTCCCTGTTTGGCCTTGATGCTTGTTAATGAACATTAGTTTCATTTGATTTCTATTGTTGCTGGAAAATGGTCTTTACTGAGAACTAAAGTTTGATGATGTTGTGATTTTGGTTTTCTGTAGATTGCTGCCAAGAAGAAATCTCTGACCAGCTCCCCGAGAACCTGGAGGGCTGTAAGTCCTACCTACCTACCTACCTACCTACCTACCTACTAACCTACCTACCTACCTACCTACCTACCTACCTACCTACCTACCTACCTAACTACCTACCTACCTACTAACCAACCTACCTACCTACCTATCTACTAACCTACCTACCTACCTACCTACCTACCTACCTACCTACCCACCTATTAACCAACCTGCCTACCTACCTAGCATCTATCTATCTATCTAGTCCTCCACAAATATTTGCACCCTCGGTAAATAAAAACAAAATGGGTTGTGACAAAAATGTCTTTGTTTATCCTCTTGATCTTTCATCGAAACTATTAACAAAAACATAACCTTTAATTAAAGTAAAATAATTGAAAGGAAAAAGAAGTTCTTATCATGAAACATATATTTTTTTCTCAGTTGTCCTGGTGGCGTCTGATCGTAGTTTTTTAGACTGTTTGATTCCAAAACCAACTAATGTCTGTAATTCTCCTGCTCTGATGCTTGAAGATTCTTTGTTCACTAGAACCATCATCATCATCATCATCTTCACTGTGTGTGGATTCAATATACACACACTCCTCTTCTAGGATCATTGTAGGATCAAAATGTATCCGTTTAAAGCTTTAAAGGTTGTTCTTATGGAGTCAGGAGAGGGTCTGGGGTCACATGGATTCGGTGTGAATTGGTGTGAAACCAGTTGGGAAGAGATGGCTTTATGAGTACCTGGAAGCCTAAAATATTCAGGTGTGAGATGCTCCGCCTCCTGAGCTGAGCCATCGGCTGCTCTGGGCTTCATCTACACATCACGTAGAAATGACCTGATTGGGATCTTTTGCTCATATGAAGACACAAATGCGCCAGTATAACAGGTTAAACTTATAACAATGGTGATGCTGGAGCTGTTTTCAAAAAGTAAATAGTTCATAAATCTTAAAAGCTTCTTTTGGTCTCACAGAGCAAACAAGAGTTTTCATAGAGTTTCCATGTTGTCTCCCATTTAGCTCGAACATGTGGGGATCATGACTGAAGTAATTCTGAGTTCAGCTTTTCTAGTTCTGAGGCTCAAGCACCAGTCTGAAGATAGTCTCAGGGTGATTTTGTAGGAACTCATCGTGCCACTTTATGTTTCAGTTCTGCAGGAATCCCCTCGAGTTGGCGTTCGTTGGTCAGTAATCAGCCTGAATGGTCTTTCATACAAGGATGCTGGTGAATATCGGTGCCAGGCGCGGAACATGGCAGGAATATCTGAAGCCCTCATCAAGCTTAAGGTGGTAGGAGTTACACGAACATCCAAAGCCAAGTTACAGAAGACTCCAGACAGATCATCATCAAAACATAAAAAGCAGAAACTCCCACAAAGGCTGAAGCCGACTCCAGCCACCGCCTCTACCCCCGCCTCTGCACAGGAGCAGCAGAGTAAAAGGAGCCAGACGATCCATCATCTGATGTCAAAAGTTTTCTCAGACCACAACAAGACACACAAAGTGATTTTACCAAAGAAGACCCACATATCCACCAAGAGCAGAGCAACACACACACATGGATGAGGTTTGGTGGACAGATTCCATGTTGTGCCATGGGGGTGGGGTCATGTCTCCTCTGTCCTACCAATGTCAGGGTGCTACTGAACTGCCTCTACTAATATTTCTGTCAAGTAAAGTTTGATTACTTTAAAGGACCATACCATCCACTTTGCATGTTTGAGCCTAATATATTTCATTTTCATACATGTAACGTTACTGACAATTATTTCCAAAGCATACTACTGGAACGGTGAATTAAAAATGTTTTTCCTACCTTCCAGACCTCCATTGGTTTCAGTTCATTCTGGTATTAAAATCAACTTGTTGATACTTGAAACGTTCTTGGGATAGGTAATCCATCATCACCAACAAGACGTATATTCAGGTTTTTTTTTAGAAGTTATGTAATTTTAGTGTTTAAGCTCAATAAAAAGTGTGGAGTGAATGTATGCCTCCACCAGGGAATATAGTCCCAAAAGAAGACCTGTGTTTATGGAAAAATTTAAAGGACCGTGACTTCATAAGGCTGTGTAACTATTAGCAGGAGAAACATGGATTTTTAAGGTGGGTGTATCACTTGAATATTTATTTTGAAAGATTAAGAGATTTAGCAAAATATCAGGAAAGCTGAAATACAGTTTTATCCTTGAAACTTGAATACCTATATTAGGCTCAAACCTGCAAAATGGATGGTATGGTCCTTTAAAGCCTCCAAACTTTTATAAAGCTCATTAGTCATGTTGGTAAACTTCCATAACAACATAAATACTCCAGTTTTTATCATAGAATTTATGACAAACAATGTGGAACAAGGATTCTGTTATCTCTGTAGAAGTTTTTAACTTATTAAACAGAGATTTTGTAAGGCCTAAGACAGTGAAATGTAATTGTTTTGTATTAAATAAATTAGTTGATCGTTACTTCAGTGTGTGTGTGTGTGTGTGTGTGTGTGTGTGTGTGTGTGTGAGTGTGTGTGATGTTTTCGTAATTTCTCCGTCTCTATGGGTGTGGGTGTATGCAGATGTATTTGTCGCCCCCTTGTGGTCGCAGCCAGAAACAAACCAAGCTGCATTCAAGATCACGTTTGGTCAAAACGTTTCTTCTTTAGCCGCATTGCTAAACGTGGCTGCTGTCACGGTTTAAGCTCCGTGTTTCTGTTTGTCGTGGAATTTAAATGTGAACCGTGTGGTGTGATCGGTGGACCGGCGCTCAGTCGTAAATCTCGCCGCTGTTGGTGTGTTCACGGCGGGATGTTCAGCAGCGGACACCGGAGCTGCTGCTGCTACTTCCTGCATCCACAGCAGCGANCGGCGGGATGTTCAGCAGCGGACACCGGAGCTGCTGCTGCTACTTCCTGCATCCACAGCAGCGACTCCCAGCACACACACACCGCCGATAAACACAAGTAAAAGCGGCTTTCAGGTGAACCATCGCGGGCTTTCCTCACGGAGAACCGCCGGTGTACCGCCATGGTGGAGACTCCGGCTCCATGTCCGTTTGAAGACATCCAGTACGAGGACATCCAGGTGGAAACGGTAAACCCTATGATGCAAACACATCATCATCTTTACAAACAGGCACAAACCAACATGAGAATCATCAGATGTCATTTAGCCTTCACCGTCAGTGTGAAACACGGTAACAAACCGAATCCTGACGTCAGGAGTTTATCAAACATGAAACATGTCAGTATTTCCTGTGAAATGTGTCTCAAAGTTCCAGCTGCTGCCTGGTTGTCCTTTAACTTTTGTCTTTGTTTACCACTTAAATCCCCTTCTTTGCTCAGGTTTTCCATGTTTTCATATAAGAACAGGCTGCAGCACTTTTTGGCTCTCAGCAGATTTAAAAATCCAGGCAGGTTTTGATTAACTTGATAAACTAAAATTGGAGCAGGAACTTACTGAAGGAGAGTGAAACTTTTCACCAACAGAGCTAGCTGCTTCAGAAAACTGGTCGCTGTTTTGACACACTGGAAACACCGCAAAATGGCGACATCTTGTGGTCAAATGATGTAACTGCGACAGAGAAATAAACATCTCCAGTGTTTAACTTTGAGCATTATATTATTACTAGTGCAGTGCCCACTCAAAATGTGTGTGGCACTGCAGCCTGCCATAAGTGGTCATGGAGTGGAGCATATGCTGCCACACCCAGAGTGTATCCTGCCACACGGACTACTTTTTACCAGCACGGCTCAATTGGAGAACCACTCATCCAACCAACTTCATACATGACACTGCACATCCTTGGGTCCTGAGCAATAAACCTGCTGAATATCAGCTTCATACAGTGCTGGTTCTAGAGATGTTGGTGCCACAGACAGAGATTTCTGTCTTTATAGCTAAATGAGGCCACACATCAGCAGGAAGCCAAGAATCGCTGAATGCAGATTTTTATGACAATTTTATACTTATTTCACTTTATACTTATATACTTATACACTTATTCTAAACTCATTAATCCATTCTGTAGTCATCTGAACTCTCACACACTGAACTTTTGAACTTCAAGGTCTCTTCACAGTAGCCTACAGTTTTGTTACAGCTATGTGCTCATTAACTCAGAGAGCCAGAGAAAACCTCCCATTTGAGTTTCGCTCTTTTCACCTCTTTGATGTAGCAGCAAATAAACACCTGCTGATATTTCATGTGTAAATTACTCTTTGTAACTTCACTTGGGGCTTTTTTCCCTTTCTGACTCTGTCAGATGCAGACCTGCAGAGAACTCTGTATCATTTGACAACCTGCAATAAACGGACAAAGACAAATATCAGCCTCCTCATTTTTGTCTCACCGTAGGAAATCCTTAAATTTCCACAACACAGATCAGCTGAAACTCATTTGACTGAGGAACTTAGCATGAGCTCAGATTCCAGATCAGGAGATTCAGGGTAGTTCACCTCCTGATGTTGGAGACCTCAAACCCATGAACAGTTTGGAGACATTAGAGGCATAATAAGCTTATTTTTTTTTAAACCACATGACTATTTAGATGCGTGAAGACAGCCAAATCACAAACACTGTCGAACCTTTTTCCTCTGTTCTCTTTCATTAATTCTCTTGTAACCTGTTGCAATTTTTGGCTAGCTACGGAAACTGCGCTGACACACTCACGTCATGAGAAAAGTGTTTCTGTGTTTCACATTAAATTCCAAATCACTTTAAATTTGGACCCACACCAAACTTCAGTTCTTTTAAGTTAATAACTCTGAGAGCGTTTGGCCCTAAAATGCCACTAATGTTGTTTAATATGTTGGCCGGCATTAGTGTGATTTCCATTTATTCAGGTCAAATGTTACAAAGATGCCAGTAACCCAGAACTTATTAAAAAATGTACAAAACTTTACTGAAACTTTGTGATTAATGAAGTTGAAGAAAATGTTCTTGCACTCATTATAAACACAGACAATCCAGTCAGACGTTGGGGAAATATTCACGATTAAAATGATTTGCATGAATAGTTGGTTTATTCCATCTTGTTCATTATAAGTATTATTATTGCTGTAGTATTATAACTATTAATTTTAATGATGATGTCTGTTCTTCTGCTTGGCCTGCAGACATAAATGAGGTTCTGTTTTAAAGCCCAAACTGCCCTGAACTGTTTTTACCTTTCACAAGTAGAAACTTAAAAATGCTAAAATACATATATGTTTTGCCTGTGACATCGTGAACCTAAAAGCTGCAAGTGAGGAGAGTTACCGGCTGTGTCTGATGATCCAGCTGAACGTTGTGCTCTAAAAAACTCGGTTCTCAAAGCAGAACGAGTAAAAACACAATTTCTATCTTCCTTTTAGCCCAAAGCTCCATGTCAGCACATCTCCTGCTGAAGCTTTGCTGCTGAGCTGCTCTGCTTTCTCTCTGCAGGCTGTCGGCAGAGGGACGTTTGGAATTGTCTACAAAGCCAAATGGAAAGGAAAGGATGTAGCGATCAAGAAAATCGAGAGCGAGAACGAACGGAATGCTTTCCTGGTTGAGGTACTTTAAGCATTTTGGTCCAGTCTCATAGCACAGAGCAGTTAGGCTGTTTCAGATCTGCAGATTGTTTGCTCTGGTCTGAATCAGGAACTAAATCGTTGGTTTGGTTCAGTTTCACACAGGAAAACATCCAGTCAAACCAAAATGTATCAGCAAAAGTCATGTGACAACACGCTCTCTGCTCATTGGTCAGAAATGTCTGGAGGCGGAGAAAGAATCAAACTCTGATCAAACCCTCCTGATTGAACTGGACCAAACCATGCGAGTGTGAAAATGGCCTAAATGTAGCATCAGAACGATATTTAATGATCTTGTCATCATTTTGCAGTCAGAGACCAACGTCCTGTCTGGACTTTACTGGGACGTGATTGGTTGGACTGTAGGAATAATTGTTTTTAATGGCTGGACGTTTCCTCTTTCCTTTGGTTTTTATTTTTAGCCATTCAAATAAAAAACTGTTTCTGGAATATGTATGTTATGTATGTAGATAGATTGATAGATTGATTAGACGGATGGATTTGATTGGTTATCCAGCTGAAGTGAAGGTAACATGTGATGTCTGGTCATAGCTCCGGCAGCTCTCTCGCGTGAATCATCCTAACATCGTGAAGCTGTACGGTTCCTGTAACGATCCGGTAAGTTCTTACCGTGCAGCTCATCACTTCTTATTCTTCTGTCTTTCCTGTTTTGATACATGCATGGAAAAGAGAAAAATGCTTCCTGAATGATCAATACTTATCAACAATATTCACAATAAAAAGCATTTTAGGCCAATAAATACAACCCTCATCCACATTAGCTTCTGACCATTTTTCAAAACATTAAACCATATTTTAGTTTTTGTGTTATTTGGACAAATCCCGACTAATCTTTTAAAATCAACTGTTCAGGTGAAACAGTATTTCCCCTGCTAACACTTAACACGTGATGGCACAGTTGTGGTAAAGGCCACTGCCCCTTTGCTCTTATTGGCTGATTCTAGAAGAATCAAATTAATAATAATAATTATTATTGTGTTGTTGCTCGTGCTACAGGAGCCATTATTGACTGTGCTATCATTTGATAAATCAGAACAAATTGAAACACGTAATCATCATGGGGGGGGGGGG